>JAUCMT010000024.1:9999581-10030690 GCA_032357475.1 Enteromius thamalakanensis | reverse complement strand
CTATCTATCTATCTATCTATCTATCTATCTATCTATCTATCTATCTATCTATCTATTTATCTATCTATCTATCTATCACTTAATAGACACTTTTTACAAGTATGTTTTCTTTTTCTTTATTTATTATTAATTTTTTTTATTTTTGACAAAGAGTATCAATGTAAATATATAGCAGCCGATATATTTTAGGAAGATGCAGATGCAAACATTAGTAATCATATTCATAGATCATCATGATTTGTTATATTTTGCTGGATTTATTTAGCTAAACAGATGTTTTTTGTGTATTTATTTAATTAATTTTTTTCCAATTTTATTGTATTTCACGATTTGCGTAACAGCATGAACTATGACTTCAGTTTCCTGTAATTCGATTACTTTCTTCTTTACTAACGCATAACAGAAATCAGTTCTCTTTCCCAGTATGAACTGACTCATCAGATAAGCCACCCGAAAGCTCCCGAATCCCTCTGTACCCAGAGGGGACTCATGGGTAATTTATATAGTGATCCTTTTGGCTGGGAAATGGCGGCGATGAAACAGGTTCTTTAGTTCAGGATCAGTTATGATCTCTACCATCTTATTAGAGTATAGCTATGTTTTGGACATCACAGCAATAGACTATAACAAGGACAGTTTGGGATTCTGACTCACTGCTGAAGCACTGTCTGTGGTTCCCTCCAGCATGAAGTTACACAGACTCCACTGATGCTCCTCCTGTCATCAGCTGATGCCACCACTCCTCTGACCTCATTTATCATCTCCCTCAAAAGGCAAGGGTCAATGAGTCCTATTTCTGCATCCTCTCAGTGATTCTCATGAGTTGTCACACGAAACATATTCCTGTGAGTGGAGTCTGAAAAGCTTTGATGAAAGACATACAAAAATGCAATGTCCCCTGCAGCCACATAGTGTCAGTGTTGCCATCAAATTTGTTAAATGCATGAAATGCCTTACTAATGGTGTGTCTCAAGGCATAAAGCTTAAGTGTTTTAAGTTGATTTTAAGTTTAAAAGATTACATGTTGACTGTCTGAAACCAACTGTTGTGTTTTTGGATGAATGCACCTTTTAGATCATGTCTAATGATCTTGAACAAATCTTTACTAATGACTAAGCAAATAGTGTCTGCAGTGTATTTTAATGCATAAATTATTAATTTAATTCATAAGTTATTTTGGACTTGCTTCTGTAGCACTAATTCAGCGTATTATTATAATTTCTGAATGTCACACTGAACACTGTGCAACAGGGGCTGAAAAATCAGTTTTGTTAAAGGAATAAAGTGCATTATAAAATACATTAAAATAAAGAACAATTATTTAAAATTGTAATAATATGTGACAATGTTTAGATTTTGCTGTATTTTTAATTAAATAAATGCACCCTTGGTGACTTTAAGAAAATAAAAAATTTTAATTATTATTTTAACTTCTGAAATGCACACACAGAGCTTTTCCATCTTTCAGACAAAGCTTTTGTGGTCACGTATAGCATAAAAAAAATAGAAAAAATGCATCAGTATTTTAGTGATCAGTCATCTTGATATTATTTACTTAAAGTACAAAACCTTCTGAAAAAACGATTTTTTTTCCATCACTTAATGTTGCAACAAGTTTGATGTTGAACAAGAATACATCTCATGAGATGTTTACAAAGCAAGATAAAATTGCCATTGTAATCAAGATTTAATGCACCCCGGTAGGCCGTGATGAATAACAGCTCCATGGCAGAGATCTCATTATAGAATGGAAAATGAGGGGGAGTCCAGAAACACAGATTAAACAATAAGGTCCATCTACAGCGGCATTTCTCCTATACCTTAAAAAAACTGCAAATCAGATCTTTTTTTAAACCTAAATATCATATTTTATCTCAATTTCTACAAATCATGATTGAATCACTGCTTCCAAAACACAGAGTTCTGACCTCTTGTTATTACAACAGCGGGTTGGGAAATTCCAACAGCTCACAGCGATCCCTCACATATGATTAACACAATTACACATTGGGCGTCTGATAGAATGTTTTGCTATAACTGACTGCCACACCATGACACCTTATCAAGCTCTTTAACACCATCGTCGCCATTAAATGATTTGTGGTAGATTTGCTGTAGAAAAGGTCTGTCAGATGTGTGTCAGCAAGATAAATGGCTCTGTGTCATAAGTGATGTTTTTATTTCACTAAAGATAAGGTTTTGTGTTGTTGAGGTAAAGAAATATATCGAGCGCCGCAAAAGGCCATCAAATTTCATATATCATTCCCTTTGGGAGTCATTCACACCCAGCGTGTGTTTATGTATGAATGGGACAAATGAGTTAAAATCATTTCAAGGCCCATTAATGTGATGAACGTGAATGTTTGGAGTGTATGATTTAGGGGTCCCTTTGACTCAACAGTCTATGTGTTAGCCAGTAACCAGTCAGTCTTTACAGCATCACTGCTCCGTGTGGTTCAGCTCTGACTAAAATTATGATTAAATGTCCTTGTAGACAGAACCTAGACATGTTGCAGCCATAAATACAAACCAAAAGCTAAATGCCAAGCATTTATATATATTGTTATATGGTCTTAAGGAAAATTTACTTGATATTTATCTGTTGTGTTGTTGTTTTATTCTTATTTTTATGACAGCATATGGTTGGCATGTCTGTTTTCTAGATGCATTTGGTTGATTTTATTGTGAATGATTCTTCCATGCATGCATTTAAAAAAAATTGGACCTATGTTTAATTTACTTTTCCCCGTTGCTAAAATCAGTCTTTCAGTTTATCAATATTTTTGTTTAAAATTCACTTATTTTCTTTATAAATACTCAAAAAAATGTATTATCCTGTTTGCATTATTTAGTTTACAGTTTACATAACATGCAACATGAAATTTTCTTTAGCTACAAATGTTGATATTTATTTTCTCTTTCACTGTTTATCATAGTCTAGCACTGAAGTTGTCAGGTTACATTATGTTTCAGTGATGCAGTTATACTAAGTCAAATGCATGCATTTAATTAATGCATTTACATGAATACCAATTATGCTTTGAGCTCGAAAGATGCACGTAGCACAAAGAGTGTCACAGCTAGAGAGAAACTGAGTGGATAAATTTACATTTGCATCTATTCATTTAGCAGACACGTTCATCCAAAGCAACAAACAAATGACACAATCAACTCGAGACAATACTACTATTATGTTGTCTTAACAAAATCAACATAATAAACTAGAGTCAAAGGGTTTTGGCTTTTTCAACACCACAGAGACCATTATTTCTAAATGTAAGTCTTCTAGCTTTCAAACTACACCCACTACAGTAAACTCAGACTCTGACTCAAGTTGCTATGGCTTTCCTAACTTATTGGACTTTCCCTCGGCAGATGAAAAAATATATCCCTTAAGTATCTGAGACACTGAAAATTCTTGTGATTTTATGTTTTGTTATTATTTAAACGATGTTGTGTTGTGTAAAGAGCCACATTCCCCATATATGTGTAGAGGTTTGTTTTTAATCAAGTCATTGTTGTCCAGTTACTGTAAATTTACAGTCTGAATCAGAAATGTAGCACAAAAATGCACCAACATACCTAGAATAATGTGCAGCTAATCTGGAAAACTGTTGATCCAGGCAGAAAACAAAGGTAGCCTTGTTCTAATGTTTGGGGATTTACATTTTTCCTCTTAGCAGGAGTCAACTTGGATATCAGAGTTGTAAATTAGAGCAGAACTCTTCAAGTGTTTGCCAAGATAGCCTATTTGACTCTGGACGGTATAAGATGTATAGTACATAATGTCTCCTCCAGGGCCTAAGAACTGAAGTCATCTCATCTGTTGGTTTCAGAGTCCCTCTTATGTCCTCAGAATGTCCAGGTCACATAAACCTTGAGGCTTTACATTTCACATCTGTACTATTTCCCACCTACTCCCACATATCCCCTGTTATTTCTGCTTATTTATGAACATTCAGGATATGTTTTCTTAAAGGATGAGCTATTTCATCTCAGAGACTCTGCACAGAGGAAGTTATGATTTTGATTGTCTCTTTGATAGACCATGAATTTCTCTACAACTGAGTTATGTTGTAATGGCTGTCAGGTGTATAGGTATATGCACATTCCATGATATGGTGCATTTTAGAAGACTTGCGTTTAAAGCAATAACACAAAACACATGATTTTTCATGTCAGATATTATAGATATATTTAATACTGTAGTTAACGGAAAAAAAAATGTCATATTTTGATTTGAAATAAAATAAAAAACAACAACGTAAATTAATTTGTTAATTAATGCATAACTTAACCCTGTTTTCCATTCCTGTCTTGGTTAGTTTTCAGTACATGTAAAGTAATATACTCTTCTTATTATTTAAAATACTACACTAGTTTATTCTAGTTGTATATTCTAGGTATTAATAATATTTGCACCCTGGTATTGTTATTTATCATCCGGTTCAGTTTTGTAAAATATGAAGCATGGAAAAAAGGTGTGCTGTTTCAAGTAATGCCAAAGTTATGTGGCTTGAAATCCTGCCAATACTGTAGTCACATGCGATCACATTTAATTAGATGGACCCTTACTGTGTCATGCCGTCATGCGGTGCATTGTTTTTCTAATCAATCGTGATCTGTTATGACTGAGAAAAGTCTGACCTTTGACACATGTAACTAAAGACTGGAAGAGATGGTGTCTGTTCAGTGCGTCTGCTGGAGAATGATTAACATCTGTCTTGTGTCAGGATTGGTCTATGAATGTATTGCTGCTTTCTCCACCATTAATCATCCGGTTCAGGACAGGGCTTATCGAGCAGACGTTTGAGACTCCCTCCATGTACATTTACTTTGTAAAAACACATCTGACCTTAGGCAAGGACATTTTTGATTAATTGGCTGATTGGCTGAAGGTAATTTAATTAGAATATGTCCCTCAGTAGCTGAAAAGGGATGGAGGGTGGAATACCTCCTCATGAAGGTCAAACTGCTCATAACCTGTAAACGTCCTGCAACAGGCAGTTATGTGTGTGTGTGTGTGTGTGTGTCTTCCCTCGGGAAACATGCCTTATTTGTGCTCTATGCTAGTCAGGTAATCTTTAACTGTAAAGGTTTTTGTTGTTTGGTCCCCTCACCTTGAGTAGAGGTGGAATGCACCAGGAACAAGCAGAGGGTGGTCAGTGTTTGGGTTTTAGTTTCTATGTTAGGCTGATTACTAGGGTAAAATCTGCACTGGGACGCCCTCCTGTTTAGGCGAGGAGATTTCTGACTATGGCACTGCCGTCCTTGCACAAGTTTTGACTGTGTCGCAAAACTATTAATAAATGAACTATCAATAGAGAAATTTAACTGTCAACAAATGTTCTAAAGGAAAAAACTAAATTTTTACCATGAAGAGCTCAGCTTTGTGGGTTATAGTGGAATCTGCCTGTCGAGTTCTCGGCATCTCAACCGCTGCAGGTAGGACTTTATCTTTGCTGTTTTTTTCTAGGCCGTTGCTTTACTGAAAGTGCTATACATAACCTTCATATATAAAACACATTTAATCAAGCAACATGCTTTAGTAGTCATTGCAGTGTTTTACCCCTTGATTAAAATGTAGAATTCCAAAATATGCATTGTTTTGTTTATTGCACAACATAAACTGCTTTAAAATAAGGGAAATAACGGCTGATATGTTCAGATGTTTATGTGATGACTCATTTAGTTTGAAATGGAGCATAAATGTACATGCAAAAAAAAAAAAGCCATGAGTAGGGATGTAATACACATAAATAAAATTCCTATATCAATTCCAATGGTTATAAACACTGTTATATGCCACTGCAGTTATTCCCCAAATGTTTCAAACAAATACCACGCTTTTAAAATAATAATTAGACTGTTGAAGTATTAGATTCACATTAATGGAATGCTTATGTTAAATGTTTTTGCTGGATTTATTGTTTTACCTAAAAAACCTCGCTAATTTTCAAGATGTGAAATAATGTGAAGACAACTGAAATGTTTTATGAAATACATGGTAAAAGTACCAAGGGTAATGCCTTTTTTTTAATCCAAATTTTTTTTAAGTATTTAGTTAATAAAAATAAATGTAAAGTAAATGTGTCAAATACGCTTAAGGATTTCTCCAATTTGCCATGGTCTTTGCATTACACAAATGCACAGTCCTCTCATATTAAATAACTTTTGATTTGTACACTGTACATTGTTTTTTAAAACCAGCACAACAAAACTGATCTAAGTTTCATTTGCCCAGCAGCAGTGTGTGTTCGTGTGGCACATCTGACATCTAGTGGCCACAGTAAAAATTGCATTCCATTTTTGTGAAAATTCCAATGTTTTGTCTGCCATTTAACTATTGAAAAATGTATGTATATATCATATTTAAAAAAAAAAATAATCGATTTTTTTTTTGTTTGTTCAATTAATTTCATATACTTCAGAATATCTGGGGATTAAGTTTAATGTGTGGCTGTATGTTTGTTTCATCAGTGCTTTGTGCAGTGGGTGTAGAGACTCAGAGACAGGGGGAGTTCAATAGCTTGGCTGTCTATCTCCTGTGAGTATCGAAATGAGCTGCTGTCGGAGGCGTAGCACCTTGTTATTCACTCTCAGAAAAGAAGAAGGTATCAAAGCTGTCACTGGGGAAGTCAATTTTCATCTTTGTGCCTAAAGGGTGCATATTAGTATCTTTAAAGTACATATTAGTACCCAAAGTGTATATATTACCTGAATGTTATAGTGCCTGAGAGTACCTTTTTAAAGTGTACCACCCCAGTGACAGCTTTTTTGTTTTTTTTTTGTTTTTTACTTTGTTTGTACATATTGAAGTTCTCTGAGACTTACCTTCATGCCAAATGTTTTTTTTATATAAATATATATAATTTCAGCCGTTTTTTTTTTTCCTTAAAATATAAATATAAATTTAATTTTTTTTTTTTTTCAGTTTCAAAGCATTCATTCCAAGTAACATAAATGATTCTAGTTCTAGTTGGTTCAAGAATGGTTCAGGCACTTTTACAATTTAAGTAAGAATCCAGCTATAATGCACACACATATTTGGGTCAGTGAGTTGAACAGGGTTATCATTTCTTTTGATGCCAGTCATAGGGTGGCGTAAGCATCCGAATGGAATCATTCTAAGTTAGTTACACAAACAGGTCACAGCTCATCACCCTTAGAAACAAGGTTACTGAAGGCCACAGTCATCCCGTTTCTAACTACAGCAGGCGATACAGTAGCGCCTCCTGGGAATTACACACAGATGGATCCAAATGGGCCTCTTGTCCCATATTATCTGATCTTTCCGGGCTCTCAGCCAAACAAGAGAGGTTCTGCATGAACAACAGGGAGATATTTCCATTGGGCTTAAACCTAAAGTGGCTGTTCACATGCTTGAACACCAGAAAACTATAAACAGTCAGGAAGTTTATGATCAAGTTACCACTAAATAGTAATATCTAATAAAAAGCAGTGATTAAAGACAACATTAGTGCATGTACACAGTCTATTTTACTGTATTGTGGCGAGAATTAGGATTTTAAATGAGAAAACTTATAAGGTGGGACTTAATTTTATTGTCAGGAATTGACTAGACTGTGAAACGATGGACTACATTTGAATCGTTCATAATAAAACCAAGAACATGCATTAATAAAGTAAACAAAGCATGTTTTGATTTCGATATTACTTTTTTGGTATCTCTTATTGAACTATTTGTACAGGTTATATTTTTTTTGGTATTTTATAAACCACTGCTTTAATTCTGTTTAAATTCTCTACAGGCTCTCCTCGGTGGTGATCATGATTTTAGAGCTTGCCTATTTCATTGACACTCTGTTAGCAACGTGCCTTCCGTATGTTCAATCAAAATATAAAACAACTACTTGTTATGCCATTTTAGTAATTGCATTATAGTAATTCTGTTTTTCTTGCTTGAAGTTGTCCACCCACATGGAAGATTTTCATCCTTTGGAAAAAGATGGCCAATGTTGGGGGTTTTCAGAAGTTTCTGTACTACACAATGATGTCTTTGATGTGTTTCCTGCATCCAGTGCTTGTATGGCATGCTGTGATACCAGGTGCTTTTTATAAATTATATTTAAAAAGTATGTAAATACATAGTACATGTATAAAAAAAAAAAAGATAAGCATTATTGTAAAACCATTTAAATAGGTAAATATCTGCTTATTTCTGTCAGTGAATACACTACATAGCTAAACTTCATTTAATTCTACTATAGGTGAGATACAATGTATTATTTATATATGTTTTTATTTTGTAAGTCACATAGTCTGTAAAAACATATGATGGGCAGACATAAAGGTTAACATGAGTTTAAAAAACTTTGTTTCTTTGCAGGAATTATGCTGGTTGTGACCGGATTCTTCAACTTCATACTGAGCAAAAAGAAGAAATCAGATCCACCTAAAGAGTCCAGGTCATCATACGAAGAGCCGGCTCTGTCTTCTGTCTGTGTCACAGACAGGGAAGATGCTGAACACATATTCTCTTTCTTCCACGTCATTTCAGGCAGAAGTGCAACCTTTTTTCCTAGCAATAGCCGACTGCATGGCCCCACAGACAGGGCTCAGACAGTGAAGAATACCCAACGCAAGAACAGACAAACAGACACAAGAGATGTGCACTTTGTTGAGAGCCTCAGACATCATGATACTGAACTAGAAGAATACCATGAAGGGGAACCAGAAGAGACCACGTCAGATAAAGCACCAATGATTAGACTGTAAATGTGAGAGATCATTGTATTATAAATCATTTTAGGACAAATACCTCTACTTAAAATCTGACCAATTATTAAAAGAATGGAAGTTATTATATTTTCTTTATGTTTGCTTATTCATGTAATGGCATCATTATTCCCGTCTTTAGTGTCACGTGATTCTTCAGTATCATTTTAATATGGTGAGCAACATTCTAGCAACATTTATTATTTTCAGTGTTAAAACTCTGACATTTAAAAAAAACTATTTTTCATATAACTAATGGATGGAAGTTTAAAATAATATAGCATTTATTATTTATTATAAGATTTTAATGCCACTTTTGGAAATTGAATATGCAAAAAAATACTTTTTTTACACGGCGTTTTTGATTTTGTTGATGTAAAACAATCAGCAGCAGATAAAAAGCAAATACACTAAAAATATTGGATATTTATAATATTCAACTTCTTACTTTTTTATGAGATTGAGCTCTTAAAACAACCTTTAAGCATTGTCAGCTGCTTTTTATTGCAGTCTGTAACCTTAGGGCTGTATCTCCTGCATCCAGTCTCCATACGTCAATAAAATTAAGAGATTCCATTCATCATACTGACCCAGACAAGAGGGTTTTCAGCCTAAAGACTGGACAGCAACCCCCCAGGATACCCCTTTCCATTAACTTGTATGGATGACTTCAACATCCTGAATGCTTGAGTATGCTGCATTCATGTGTGTTGTTGGCGTGCTTCACTGAAAAATATTTCTTTGCACTTATGTTGTTATGAGTCTAACCATGTTAATCAAATGATTTCAGTGTTTTACTGGCATTTGCTAATGGAAAGTCGTACATGGTCACTGTTCAAAAGAACTGGAGTGAAAAAATTAGGTTTAAGTTTAGCTTATTTATATAGCAGCCACGAGACTGACCAAAGTGCTGACCAAACATCATCATAAAATAAAAATATATGATCACTGCCAAGAGAAAAGAAACAAAACAGAAACACATAGATAAAAAAGATAATAATAATAATAATAATAATAATAATAAAAACCTAGTAGACCAGTGACAACAGATGGGTTTTTAAAAGGGATTTAAAAATAGTCAGACTATGAGCGTGCGGATTTCAATTGACAAATTATTCCAAAGATGAGACCCAATTACCAAAAAAGCATGGTCACCTTTGCTTGAGTCTGGAATGTGACATTAAAAGGAGGTTCTGTTCACAGGATCACAAAAAATCTATGAGCATCAGTAGATCAGGTCAGGCAACAATGCTTTCTGCACTAATAACGAGAATGACACATGCAAAATAAACCTTAGAGTCTTAGAATTCACAAAAGATTAACTCTTTTATTTTATTATTTTAATAAGATGATCAATGTTCTCTTTAGTGAACTTGGACCCTGATTAAATATGTTCCATTTGTCGCCAAACAGATAAATAGCAGAAGTGCAGTTTAATGTGTACTTCTGTGGGAAGTTAAGTTTATTCATGTATGGTTAAGAGTCATAATTTCCTGTCCATATTTAACATTAGAATATTGTCTTCTCTAAATTTAAGCCAATTCAAAAGTCGAAATGATATTTTAACACAGATCTGAGGTCATTCCTTGCAGCTATAATCTTATCCAAAAATAAAAATCTGTCATCACTGACTCTTATCATTACTCATGTTACTTTTTCTGAGGGACATAAAATATATTTTTTTTACAACAGAAGTCAGTGGCCATTAAATTGTTTTGGTTACCAAGCAAGCACTTTCTTCAATATATATTGGGAAAAATCATTTTAAATGCACTGAAATTTCCTCTGAAATATTTTAAATATTTAAATAGGGTTTACAGTGTATTCACTTTGTTTCTAAATTCATAAAAAGTTTCCTTATTTTGCGAGTGTCATTGATATAATCATTTCCCTTTAAAAACAGTTCTGTCTTCCCTCGGGGGAAGTGTCTTGGCAGCTCAAAGCATACTTCCTCAAATATTTTATCCGACCTTTCGGTGTAATATTTTCCTAGATGGTTTTCTCAGACTTAGCTAAAAAAAAAAAACAGGAAGCGCATGTACCCCAGCTATCAGACTGAAAGAAACTATTTAGCGTTGCATTTATATGCGTGCTTAAGTGTTAATCCTTACACGTTTTATTTTAACTGAAGCTTTAAATTATTAAAATCCTACATCTTAATGAAGTCGTAATATGACAGGTGGACCGAATGCGATTTAACGGCAACCTTTCATTTGCAGCTTAATTGTCTCTTGGTTATCGCAAGACTAGTGATATGATAATTATCTCACAGACATGCTAATAATAATGGTGTGAACGGTGCCGGCGTTTCCCAGGGCAACCGCAGAACACTCCCGCCCGCGGACGTCTCTGATTGGCTCCTCTACTCAGTGGAGTGTCGGATTGGTTTATACCGCTGCCACTCTTCTGAACGAGCAGCGTTATTTTGACCGTCTATTCCCCGAGGAAGCTGCAGGGTGAAGTGGAAGATAAGACGTTGTGTCTTAAAAAACAGCTGGGCTCCGTCGGCTCTTACAAAGGAACGGCGTTTCATGAGATGGTAAGGGACAGTACATGCAAAAACAGACAAGAGTACGTTAATAATGGAAATGGTTTCATTTGAGATGTTTTTTTCTGACTGATCCTGCAGGTGAACTGTATGCACAGCTGTCTTTTGAAGGCTACCTAGGCTTCTTCTGAAACTGTTCTCAGGTGCGTTTCTTTATTCAGCTGTCAAAACAAACTGTACTTGAGTGAACCATCTGACAGGCATAATCTCCACCAGATGTGTCAGAGTTGTGATATTTTCTTTATGTTTTAGTTTCATGATGAAATCAAAAAATAGTCTAAATAAAACGTATCTGTTTTGTCTGTGCCTTCTGAATCTGCCCAGCTTATGTAAAAGAGCGACACAGAAATCCAGAAGTTGTTACGGACACTATGCCTGATATATTCCTGCAGCAGAGAGTCACAGCTGGTTAGCAGTAATTGAGTGGGTGGGCAGGGGGCTTCACAGTGTCATTTCTTTATGCAGGTGGAGAGCATCTCTAGACATGACCCCTTGTTTTTAAATCAGTCTAATGCACAAGTGGGATTCTTTCTGGTAGACACAGTAGATGGTGTTCTTTTTTTTCTCTTTTCAAGAGGCGTTTCTTGCCATGACTTAAATGGCATATTTAATCATTAATGAGAATGGTCCTAGACAGAGGTGGGGTTAGTTCATAGAATATTTAAATTCTTTTTTTTCACTGAATCAAAAGCTTCTGTTGATATTATTTAGATGAGTACAATTAAATTGGGACACTTTCAGACAATTTGTCTAATTTGTAGTTTTATTAAAAAACAGCAGTACAAAATATATACAACTCCATCTAGGCTATACATATAATTTGCATACATATCTGTGCAAATAAAGAACAGGCAGGATAAATGTCAAAGACATGTAGTTTTTCTACACAGAAAAGGTAAAGGTGGTTGAATTACAGCTTCTTGGTCTTTTTTGGTCTATTATTCTTCTTCTTCTTGAGCTGCAGACAGACCTTCTTTCTCTGTGGGTTGAATTTGATCCTGGACAATAGAACAGTGAAGGGGTTTAATTATTGGTGAGGCCCACAAAGCTGATTAAGCAATACTAAATCAATGCACACCATTAATGGCAACGTAAACTCTTAAAATTCTCTAAAGTTCATATCTATCTTGTCTCAAACATCCCTGAATGTATCAGCAACTGTATACGATGTGTAAAATGCAAGGCTTAGTGCTGCATATAACCAGTATTTTTATTTATATTTTTTCAACGTATTTGATATTTTTAATGTATTAATATGCAGTTATCGCTTTTATAGCTGTGTGATATGCAGAGAGGGGAGCAGTGAATTTCTAGAATGAGTATCTGCACCACAGAGTGGCAGTGTTTTCACTTTATTCAAATTAAAAACTCATGTGGTTTGAAATGAGTGTACTTTTATTAAGAGTAATCATAATGTTTGCAGTTCCATTTGGAGGAAACATATTTACGTACCTTTTCCAGCATGTTTGCAGTTTTGCCCCCTGCTTGGAGTCTGGCTTTAGACAAGCTTCATTACCAGACAGCTGGAGTCTGTGGAGGAGAACAGGGTGTTTTAAATGTGTGCGATCCACTGCAAGTAATAAGAAACAGCAACATTTGATCCAAAGAAACTTCATTTTTAGTCTTATATTAATCATACCAATTTGCATCACTTTTTTAATTCTATTGTAAAAGTGATTTACTGGAACAAACCTAAACCAGGTTAAGTGAGGCATTTCATATTTCTTCCTTTTTGTATTTCTCATAAGCTGCATGTTTATTCACTAGATTTTGCTGTAAGAGAGCTCATGTTCAGTGGTATATTATATGTCTTATCATGCCCACTCATGTCTGATTTGAAATGAAAGTAATCTGACGCAAAACTCACATGCCATGTCCTGGCTTTGTGCTTCCCACCGGATAAATTATTATAACTTGCGATATGCCTCAACATGAGATATTGTGTAATATCTGCACACACTGTTAACGGTTACATGGATTGCAAAATGTCCAGGAGGGGTTTAATTGCATGTTAATTATTACAGATTTATAGTTGCAGTGAAGTAGTGAATTTCTTAGATTTGAGGCAGGAACATCATGCATACTTACTTTATGTAATGTAAACTTACTTTATATTTTTAAAAAAGATAAAACAATAATTGCACCCTGCCTGCCAAGCGTTTTTTGTCATTTCTGCAAAATTGTTTAACTTTTTCCGACAGTTTATCAAAGGCAAGATTTTTCAGAAGCTGAACTTGAAATTCGTTTCATAATTCTTGCATAGCGCAACACATTCAGATTACCCTGAATAAGAATGCTTTATTTACTCACATGATTTGAACCTTGTAGCAAAGAGCATTTTTCTGTATGATCGTGTAGTCTGTAATGTTTTTCCAACGCACTGAGCCAGTTTCCTCAACACACCGGCATTTTTCACGGACGTTCATTGCTGCGGTCCTCTTACCTAAAGGCAAATCCAGAAAACATAAAACCACATGTTTCGCATTACCTCCATGACCAATATCTGAAACAAAATCTGTAAACTGTCCTGATAAGGTAAATATACTGTACCTGTAAGGAAGTCTAAACAGACTAAGATTAGAAGAAGCAGGTAGACACGTGTTTGCAGAGTCCTGAAGGCCATTTCTGTAAAGCTGTCATTTAGTAGAATGTCTCTCGAGTGTGTTTGCACAGACCTGTACTCTTGTTTTCCCTCACTTTCCAAGCATTTCCTGTTTTGCCATATTAAGCAGGATCAGAGTCACATGATTTCAGGTAAATGGGAACTGATTTCTCAACCACCTGTGTATGTTGGCTTTGGGTCTGGAATGTTATTGTTATATCTTTCGGAAACGTGATCATGTGCTTTTCTATATCCATTAGGAATTAACTGTAGGATTCCCACACATTCAACCAACAATAATACAAAACCCCCATTGAAATCAGAGTGATGTGCTTCATGTAATTCTATTCTATTCTATTCTATTCTGTTCTGTTCTATTCTATTCTATTCTATTCTATTCTATTCTATTCTATTCTATTCTATTCTATTCTTAAATGACTAAATCAAGCTGACTGCATTAGGTTATACCGAGTAATTTTTAAGTGTTTAATAACAGTATAGAATTAAAAAAATTATTGTGAAAACCCTGACATTAAGTTAAACATAAAGTTATATTGATTTATCAGTGAAAAACTACCCCGCCCCCCTGCTTTTTCTCACCCTTTATATACAGTATATAATAGAGAATATAACAATTGTATAGCAAAATTTTGTCCTATGTAAACAGACATGAGAACGCAAAAACAGTAAAGAAAAATTTAAGTTTTCTTTTTGAATCAGTTTATTATATTAGTTCAGTTTAAATTAAACTGTAAAAGCATTTGATCACTGAACACACATTTATAAGAATATATACATTTATGGAATATACAAAAGGAATATATAAATATATGTGTCTTCTGACTGGCCGGTACGTTAGACCTGCATAGCAGGGCTTAACTCATCTCTGTATGACAGGTCTGTATGAAGTTAGATGCTATCCCTGTTGTAACATGTCTTCAGTGTATGCCGTCCTTTGGCCTAAATACACCAGTGCACTCCTCTGAATTCAGTCTTTTCTTATGTCCTTGGCTTGTTTAGTGCATATGAATATACATCAGCACTACAGCAATTAGAACAAGTTTTGAAGAGGACTCCCTCATGTCAATCTCTTACATTCTTCGCCTAAGTGTCTTTAGTATTTGAGGTTAAGACTTGACCTTCCTGGGTTTACCCTGCTTCTTGTTTTTTTGCTTTGGCTTTTGTTTTTGTCGACGTATGCAATTTTTGATGTCCTTGCCAGCGTTTTGCATTCTGAAAGAAAAAAAAACGTTATACTCAAGCTCAGCAGATTAAGATTTGTATCATATTTGGAGATGTTTGGAATGAGTGATTTTTGGATAAGGTGTGCTATAGTTCAGAGATTCATTCAGCCATAACACTCTCTTACTTTTGCCAACATTTCAGCAGTTTTTTGCCTTGGGAACCATCTGGACTGAGACACACGTCATTCTTATTTTTCTGCTTTGTGACTCTAATGAAAAATACAGAGAAAAACACATGTAAATCGAATTCTGCATGTGCATTCAGAATCTTATAATCCGAAACGTATGTGAACTACTTACATGATCACATCCTGTAAGCAGTTAGGTTCTTGAGGAGTTACTTTCAAATTTGAAAATGGTCCCCTGACTCTTTTTTGGACCTGTGGACACACACAGGTCTTAGGAACATATTGACTCTCCACCACTTGGACTGTATTTAGGAAAATAGAAAAAGTGAAGTTATTACATACACATGATTTTTCTACCTTTTAAAACATTAAGCATTGCATTTAAATGATCAAAAGTGATAGTAAATGCTGTTCTTAGTTTCTTTCTATTCATAAAAGAATCCTAAAAAAGTTGTAAAAAAAATATATATATTAACAAAGTAAAAAAAATTGCAAAAAAAAACCTGCCATCATTGGAATAAATTGCATTAAAAAACTAATTTTACATTTTAAAATATTTAACAATATTACTGTTTTATTGTAAGTATATTAAGCCTTGGTGAGCAGAAATTTAAAAGAAATGTATTCAAAAGCATTAAAATGTATATTATTATTGTAATTTAAGTAATTTATAGGCTAGTTAAACTTGTATAGCTAGTTTTGTAGAGATGTAAGATTTAATAACTTAGAATTTTGCCAACTCAGTTATAATCCAACAGGTGCAGTTACTGTTTTATTTCAGTCACTGTAATTCACCTGTTCTGATTAACTCACCTATTAGAAAGATCATGAGGGTGAAAGCCAGGAAAGCATACACTGTCAGCTTCATGATGAAAGTGTTTCTGAGTGTAATTGTTTAGTGGCCCGCTTTCATTTATACCTCTATGAGGGACTTCCCAGCTCTTTGCCACTCCTGAAAATTCCAGTGTTTGTCGCTACTCCCACAGGATGAAGGCATGTGACCAAAGATAATATTCATTTCATTGTATAAAATGAAATTTTCCAGTTTATGAAACCTTCTCACATACTAAAAAAAAATGCTATTGTCTTAAAACGAATAAGAACCCTTGTCAGACACACAATGTTGTCCCAACTAATCAAACACAGTTGTCTGAACCCAAAATTACATATTGTTTAAATGTTAAGGATTTGTGTTGCACTTGGCAAATCATAGAGGGACAGTTTTAAATACTGAAATAGAGAAAGAGATTTGAGAGCTGCAAATGTATATATATATATATATAGTGTGTGAAAATATATTGTGGTTATAACTATGATAATTAATGATTATTTAGTAATTAATTAATTAAAGTAATACAAGCTGTTTGATGGTGCTTTCTTCTCTTTTGAAGCTTGTCAGATGCATTTACTATAAATTGTAATATTCTAAAATTTCAAAGGTTTTCCCTGAGGAAAGTATTACTATTCTGTGACCTCTCAGAAGGTCTGGAAACATGTCGTGGCAAGCCTTATGGCAAGATTACAAAATCTGTTAACTGTAGGACCATGTGATTTCCTCATATTTCCGTGATTACTTTTACTAAGTCATCCGAGTAATTTTGAAATAACATTAAAGGTATTATTCACTGTTAATCACTCACTTCTTCTTGTTCTGACATCATCAACATTGTCTCTTTCTCCTTGCTTTCTCTCCCAATGTCTTGCTTATCTGTAGCTCAAAGTCTTTCTATTAAGGAACCCCAATATGGATCCTGACAAGACCTCCTATGTGAGGCTGAATGAGGAGAAAGTAATCGCAAAGTAAGATTTGCTCTTTTGATAACATTAGAAACATGCTTTCTAACTAAAAGCCCTAGTTTTTTAATCATGTCCCTTTTTCAGGTCTGACATTTTGTCCCTTCTAAAAACGTACAACTGTTACCATGAGGGAAAAATCTTCCAGCTTTGGATTCGTGAGGTATGGTACATCACAGAAAGTGAAACTAGCTTTGGACCTAAATCAAATCTTTTGTTTCCTAGTTAGTGAATAATTGATCTAATCTGACCAAGAGCTGAGTCAGAAGGTGTATTGCAGCACAACAGAAAGATTATTGTCTCATATTAAATATGTGGGACAATGGAGTAAATCCAAGTGTGGAATTCTTAAAATGCTGGTTAAATGGGAATAGATGACATGTGAAACAATTTTGTTATTATTTATATCTAAATATATATATATTTATATATACTTTTTAAAAATTATTTTTTTATATGTATTTTATATGCTTTATGTATCTATTGGTGAATTCATTGTGATTGTATTTTTCAACAGAGCTTGTTTTGATTATTTACAGATAAGACTTTTTTCATTACTTTCAGATTAATTTTATCACTTGTTAAAGTCGATACGAAATAATGAATTTGTGCCTTTTAATTTATTTGAAAGACTGAAGTCTTTCGAAAACAAAGCAATACATGATTAAATAAACCCTCTTTGTGTTCATCCATAGTTGATATAATGTTGAAATGCTAAGAAAATGTTCCTTAACAATGATTTCTTTAAATTCAGTGGTAAAAGCTGTTTGGCCTCTCAATTTTTTTTTTTTTGTAATTACAGCCAAATAGCCTACCTCTTAGTACAGACTGTATAGAAGTGGTAGGCTACTTTAGAAAGTATACATTTAAAAGATGAAAAAGAAGAACTAGGAAGAATCAATAAATTATGAATCTTTTTTTGCTATTAAGTGAATAATATTTAATCATGTAGTCAACAAAAAGTAAGTAGTCTGATTCCAAGTATTTTAAAATGTAATTTCATCTGATTACAAGAACCTAATTTTTGGAATCTGATTACATAATCTTGATTTATGAATCATTATTTCTGAATGAAAACAGATACATGTACAAGCATTGCTAGTGAACGAGTCCCTTTATTCGTTTTCGCACTGAAGCCCCTTTGCAAGGTCACAGGAAGAGATGTAATTATTCACTAAACAATCTACACATGATTCACAATCTGCGTCTGTCAGTGAACATGGCAGAGTGTACAAACAAGCTCCTAATTATTTCCATGTTCCTTATTAGCAGGTTTGTGTGATTTGTCAGCAATCAGGACACATTCTGTCACATTGTTGTGGTCTGATCTCTGGGAAATCCCTGCAGGCTGCCTGTGTTTTTAGAATGAGTTTGGTCCAATTTAACTTCAGCGAGATAGTGAAAGTGAAGAGATTTTCCACTCTTCAGACACACATAGTGTTTTTAGACATTGTGTGTGACTATGCATAATATAATATACTTTTTAAACTAAATGACATTAATGGATCAGGAAGTGCTTTATTTATAAATATGTAACATTTGTACATAATACAGACTGCAAGACCATAAAATCGGGTGCTTTTATTGGGTGTTTTATTTGTCTCTATGTGAGTGAATGGTAAGTGACCATAAAATCGTATGTGACTGAATGAGGAGAATTTATGCTGCGATATTTCTACAGCTTACTGTTGCACATTTGTTTTTTATTTTTTAGTATTAAAACATTTTACTGTTGCATCAGAATAATGTACATTTGGAAAAGTTCCAACAGGATCGTAATGTGATGAAATGCCTTTCATGACAAACCTGTTTAGGAACTTTGATGAGTTAAGGGTATTCCAGAAAAAAGTTTTTTTTTCTTTTCTTTTATTCAAGATCACGAGGCTGAGTCCACAGGTATTGTGAGAATATACAGATGCTACCATGTGATAATATCTGTGTAGAGAAAGACAGAGAGAGAGAGAAAGTGGTGGGGGAGATAAGTGCAGATTGACGAAAGACACATTAAGATAAGACTGAATGTTCAATGGGAAAGTAAAGGCGTTGAAAGGAAATGAGTTATCGTGGTAGATAGCAGGATTCTATAAAATAAGTACTGATGTAGCAAGGTTTGTCATGCTTCAGGTCCCCTGATTATTGTATATTTCTATTAAACCAACTATTGTCTGTGTGGAAGGCACTACGTTACACCTGTGTCTATTAATGTTACAACATGTCTAAAAAGATAAGCCCAGATAAAAAAAAGTGACTTCAACTTTAGAGAATATTGCTTTATATAAGATTAAGGTTTTTGAACCCCCAAACCTACCCGAAGATGATTCATATACTGTTTCAGAAAATGAAAATGATTTACTAGTGTCAGATTTCTGTTTAAGAACGTTTAAAAACATGTTAGATTACTTTTTCCCTTCTCAGTGTCCTTCAATGTAACTTGAACACTTTCAACTTGGTCCACTAAACCAGCCTAAACTACTTTTTATAAAGAGCTCCAACTACAAGTTATTGTAAGGAAACACTTCATTGCAAGATAGCATTTTGGTGATTTAGTTTTGAGAGATTTTATTGTCAGATTTCACAGAACGCAGTGACCATCCACAATCTATTCACTGAGCTTATTGCACGTTGCGCACAAAAATGCATCTTTACACAACTTGCAAATGTCGAGTTGCACCAGTTATGCAAACATGTTTACACAAGTAAATACACTTAAGGGAAATTAATCACTGGAACTGACATTTCGCCAGGTTGGTGCGTCACGTCTTTGAAAGATTATTGTCTGCGTAACAAATAGGTCTGTAAGCGAAGGAATGAAAATTCCACTTTTGTAAGCAATTTCTGTGAAATAACAACCTACATCCAGTGATTCATTTGTAGACTTCGAGATCCCTGAACAAAACGGGGTGACCTGAATCTGGCAAGTGATTAGAGGAGGGAGAGGTAAAGGAGCCTTTGCGCAATCACATTGGTGGAAATGTGATTAACAGGGTGCTTTCTATTTATTAGGGCTCCTACATGAAAAACCTGGAAAAGCCATGCTTGTGCGCTCCAGAGGCAGCGTCAAAGTTGAGCGCTTACAGTCACATCCAAAGCCGCCTCGCGAGTACCATATTAAGTTATTTTTTCATAATTATTTTTTTTAGATGTGTAGCCTACCTATTTAAACTTTGTGAAAGTTATATAAAATATATTAGGCATACAGCATGGTTTAATTTTATTTAATTGTTAATAAAAGTTATAGCCTATGTTCTACGTTGTATTTTGTTGTTGATTGAATTGAAATGAATTCAAGCAACTGATGTCGAATTGCTGCTAATGTAAAAGTGAATGTAAAATGCGAAATGAGGTAAAAGCAAACAACCGCTTGTTTCTGAGTTGCTGCAAAGTAAAAGTAAAACAAACACGCTATTAAAATCGAAGGAAAGCAAGGAAAAGACGGAAAACTCAAATTTGTATTGTTATTTTAAAAAATCCGAAATGATGGTTCCCTGGTGGGCAGGTCACATGACCAGTGATGCGGCTTACACAGCGAGCCTAAAGGATTGTCAGCACAAACTTTTTTTCTTTGTGGCGTGGAGAGTGGGATCCGGATCCGGTGTTCTGCCGAATTTTGACTCCCTGCCAAATTGAAATCAATAGTAATCCTAATCCTAACCCCTCCCCCACACCCAACACTAAACCTACTAATACTAGGGGAGTCATAATCTGGCAGGGGGTCAAAATTCAGCACTACACCGGCACAAATTGAGCACTGCCTACATCCTAAAAAATTGAAAAAATAAATAAACAAATAAATACAGCTATAAATACAGTCGTAAATGGTTGGCTGTTAGCCTGGTTATAGCTAGTCAGCAGACTTGTTTTAATGGAGTTTTGTTTTGAGCGCTTTTTGTAGCTGGTCAGCTATAGCCAGTTTAGCCAGGCTGAGAGAAGATAGTTATTTTATTAGATCTGTTAATAAGTTGTTGGCATTGTGATGAAACTGGGTGGAAAACACTAGAAGGGACTTAAATGAAAAAAAAAGTACTATACCGCATTATATTGCAACTTTTTTATAATGCATGGTAATACTACAAAAGAAAAGACTTTTCTAACCGGAATGTTTCCTCCTTGTCCTCAGGCAACAGGTCAAAATCAGAGCATTTACCGAGCGCCCTCTGCTGGTTGCTGTAAAATGACATGCCGCCAACAGAGGTCGCCCTATAGCTTCAGGACAGAACTTAGAAATGTAGTTTATGATGTCTTTTCCTCCCCTACAACTAAACCTACCCCTTACAGGAAACTATGTGCATTTTTAGATTTTCAAAACTTTCTGTTTGTTTTATAAGCTTGTTTCCTCACGGTGACCCAAGAAATGTCTGTATGTAGTATTTTATTTTAAATGTAGTATTTTATTTACTAGTATCTTTGTGGGGACAATTGGTCCCCATAACATGATAAATACTAAGTGTGTGCACACCAAGATTCTTGACTTAATTTCCAAGTGTTTCCAAGTACAATGACTTTTGCAATGAGTTTTTTCTCCTTGTTTAACTGAAGAAGGAAAGCCTCGTGGGGCTCTGCATGTCATGGACATCCACTCAGACTTATGCTCTCCTATACTCACGTAATAACCTCTCCCTTCTAAGTATGACCTGAAACATTTGAGATAGATGGATAGTAAAGGACACATAAAAAAACAAGTTAAATACATTCGTAAATTTAATTTAAAAAACAACAACATAGAAAACCATGTCATTTACAGCATGTAAACATTAGCCTCTTTGTACAAAAAGTCTGTTCAGAAAATAAATTAAGTTTCATGAGATCCTTTGTTGAGTTCATCCATCACTCGTTCAGTGTTATCTTATAATATGGCATGATGCTTTGGATCATTAGATTAACCACAAAGAAGCAGGTGCACTGTCAGTCCTGCGCAAATCCTCTCTGTGTGACTGTAAGTGTGTCTGCGCAAATAACCAGTCCAGTGGGTCTTTAGTGCCACGGTCCACCTGACTGTTGAACCTCAGCGTGGCCTCGTCCAGACCCAGGGAAGCCCGGCGGGGCTGTAGAGCGCGGGAAGCACTGCGTGATGTTGAGGTAGAACCAGCATGCTTCCCCACGGGCTTACGCCTCTGAGTCCTTGATATCCTCAAAGGGCCGCAAGCAGGCTGAGCAAGTTCCTTGATGGAGTTCATGTATTCCTCCAGGGACTGTGAGAGGTCCTCGTGCGACTCTGTTATTGTTGGTAGAGGAGCCACAGACAAGAGTATTCTTCTGGGTTTCATCCTGGAGAAAGATGAAAGACTGTTAGTTGTTCTTGTATTCTGTATCTTTACTCTTAAAAATAAAGGTTCCAAAAGTTTTTTTTTGCAATAAGAACCAGTTTTTGTTTTTGGCTCACTATGTAGTAAACTGTTCTATTGTATTTTCAAAATGTGAAGAATGTTTTAATAACAAACTTTTCCACTATGATGTTTTCATTTGGGTTCACCAAAGAACCTTTAAGTGATTGGTTTTTAAAAGAAACATTTTCTCTTGTGAAGAACATTTTTTTAAATCCTTATTCCATTGTCAAGAGCCTGTTGTGCAATGGAAAGTTTACACACTCGCAAAGATAAAGCAAAAGAAATTCCAAACTTTGGCTTCCCAAAATAACCTTTTAGTGAATAGTTTTTAAAATAACTTTTTTTTTCTTACTGTGAGGAACATCTTAATATTAGAATACGATTTAATAGATGTTAAAAGTTCTTCATGAAAGCATAGATGCAAATAAAGGAACTTTTATATATATATAATATATTATGTTATATATTAATATACAAATATAAAACATATATAAATCAGTAAATCAAATATCTTAAACTTACCTGTAGGACAAGCTTGTAGGACCGCAGCACTGATTGTTGTGCAGAGGTTGTGTCTGAGACTGTGTTTGGTTTGATCTGGTTTAGAGGCAGCTCACCGCCCTTTATAGGCCACGGCAGTAAGAGACTATGAGCCAAGGCTAATGGCACTAAATTTAGCTAAGCGTTGACCTTGCATGCCTGACAGGAAGAGTGTGTGTGCTTAGCGGAGAGTAGAGAGGAAGCTGACCAATGGGACCCCGCCGCAGCTGCCTCGAATATTTACATTGCCGTAACAATGAGTCCCTGGGAGCACTCAGCCCTCCACCTACATGACATTACACTGCACTCACTCACAATTACAACAGCTGCCAACACCATTACAACATTTTATTTTGGTCACAGGTTTTTGTTGAAGAGCAGGTCCTCAGAGATCCATTGGGGAAAAGTCTGGTGTGCTGTATCTCTGACCTTGTGATTGTGTTGAATGATTATTTAGTTAAAAAAATCACAAGAATCTCCCGTCGAGAACTGAACAATTAAGTATTAAATAGAGTTCTGTGAATTCAGAAATAAATAGCCTAGGACTGATATGAAATGTTGAGACAAGTTCTTCCATCTGGATAATTATGTAAATGTCACCTGGTTTGTTTTGTGTGGTTTGTTGAATGAATGTGTCACTGTATTTTAAGTTGAAATGCAGCTGGGGCAATAATATGACACGTAAATTCTAATGTTCACCCCTCAGCTCAAACCAAAACTATACAGTAAAGCTAAGAAAGGTGCTCATCAAATTAGGTTAAATCGTTTAATTGTACAAAAATAGATGGTTGTGACACCGTTACATGATCTTCTACAACTAGTTATTTTAAGCAGCTGTCCTGAATGAAACCTTGCACCCTAATCTGTGGTATATTTAGCTCTTTCAAGACAGTATCGTTCTTTGCATGTGAACGGAAGAGACTTATCTACTTTGTTGACTTAGGCCTTGAAAGGATTAAGACTGTGATTAAGTGGCACGTTTCTGCTTGAAAGTATCATACAGTCTATCTCTCCGTCTATCCATCTGTCCATTCATCCATTTACTTATCTAGGCCTAATACATTTTTATAATGCATTTGCCACATAATACTTTTACTGTCCATTATTTAATCCAATTATCATTATTGTAATTTTCCATTTTCCCCATTTTAAAACATGCAGAACCTCAGGATGTTCAAAAGAGTTATCTGAGAAAGATGCATTAAAATGATCAAAAGTGATAGTGAAGATATTCATTTGAATTGAATTATTTTTCTTTTGGTGCTGACTGTGGACCCACAGTATATTACAGCACTGTAACATTTTCTGAATAGCCTGAAGATTACCGAATTGAAAGCACATCATTGTTCAGAATCAAACTCTGGAATAATACATCTACGTGCTGTATTGTACTCCTCCCAAAATGACTTTCCATAACTTCACCGCCTTCAATTGAATATCTGCGGTTTGCAACTGCCTCTCCAGCACGTACACTTGAAACAGAGCTGAGACATGAGCCAGCAGGATTTCCTCCATCTGACAAAGGAGTTAATGATGATTATTATTATTTCTTGCAGGATGAGGGCGAGCTGATCGTGGAGGGTTTACTCAACATTTCCTGGGGCCTAAGAAGGCCAATCAGACTGCAGATGCACGATGACAACGAGCGCTTTCGCTACGACTGCTCGAGTGCATGGAGGTCGGAAAGCTCAGAGTCCAGCAGGTGGGTGGAACCACACCCAGATGTGTCCTTTCCTTCATTAGGTCATAACTCCATCTGTTTCTCTCATTAACTCAGTTGTAGACGCTTCAAGGCATGAGCCAAGATTTGATATGGGTGAAGAGCTTTTTATGTGGGTTAAATGGCGTTTCTCTTTCAGCTCAGATAAGATCATACAGTAGATAATGCTGTGTATTTAAAAGCCAATATATGATTGCTTTGACATTTGATGCACTTCTGTATTTCTTTAGGGAATGATGACCTGTGGTCATTATTAGAAAGTTTTGTTTGAGGAATATTATGGCACATGGGTGAAAAACTGCGGTTATGTGGTGTGCGTCTTTCACCAACAGTGGAATTGCTTATTTAGAACCCTGGGCTACTTCTTCTTCTCACGTGCAGGACTCTTCTGAATCATCTGAATTTTAATCAGCTCTAATGATGAAAGCTGCAGTGACCTTAATTTGATCGTGTGAGCAAGAAGATTCAGCACGTGAGCATTAGACGATTGTCATTGCATTATTGGATAGCAACAGATAAATCAGAGTAATTTGATTTACAGTTACTCTTTTTAATAAAAAATCACCAAAGTTAAAGTAAATATTATTTACATTAGTTGAATTAATTAGTTGGGTTATTGTTGTTAACTGAATGTAGAACTAAAACCATAAAACATTTATATTATTACATATAAACATATATAAATTAAAACATTTCAAAAAGTCATATAGTTTAGATTGAAAAACTCCATATAGATATATTAAAAATGTATACAAATAACACAAACACAAAAGAAATTCATTAATATTTTAAATAAATTAAAATGAAAACAAATAAAATAAAAACTAGTTTATAATATTAAGACAAAATATAACCATATCACAATGATACTAAAATAACAATGTTTTTTTTATATAAAAATATGTATTTTTTTGTATGTATTAATTTATTTAATTTACCATTAATTGTGCATTACATATTGAATTACATATTTTATTATATCTAAAATAATGTAAACCTTAAATCAGATGCTTATGTACTGTAAGATCCATAAGGCTTATTGCTTATTCCATGTCCCAGTGTCCCAAATATTAGTAACCAAAATTTCATTTTTGTTTAACAAACTTCATTTAAATAACATTAAATATCAAAATATGTAGTATGACCTCTTTAGATGGAATAAAAAAAAGTAATGTTTTCTTCCATAAAAATTATTCTTATAAAGCTTTCCATTATGTATTTCAGTTATGTGGTTATTGTTTACAGGAATGAAAATGCTGAACACCCGTTTTGTTCAGAGCCCAACAACAACAAAATCAGTGCCTCATCTATACCCAGTGAGTTTGAATATTATTCTATACGCAATTAAAATCTTATCAAAAATGTTGTTGATTCATGTTGGAAAATGAACAATATTGGTGGTTGTTAAAAATTAGAAGTTTTAACTGAACTAAAAGCATATCTAGATGTTCACCACGTGTTACCTGCACATCACTGAATGCATCATTAGCCTGCTCTTGCCTCTGGTTGCTCTGCTGCAGGTGAGGATGGAGCTGAGGAAGACATTCCTCAGCTGCTGAGAACGAGAAGTGACGCGAGCTTTGTGAATATTCAAAGAAGATCCAAAATCCACAGCACTGCTGATTCACAGAGGATAAAGAGACACCGCTTCTCCATCAACGGACATTTTTACAACCACAAAGTACTATAAACAACTTTTGTGTTAAAACGTTTTTTTTTTTCTTTTATATAATACAAAACACAGGTAACCTTAGTGCAATTGAACTATGACAATCTATAAAGCATTCACCCAGAGATCAGCAGGGCAGCGTCTCAGATGGGAGGCAGGGATGAGTTGGAACTCCTCCGTGCTTCAAGTTCAGGACAATAGCACAATAGTGCTTCGTGAAAGACAGCACGCCTTGTGCCTGGCAAGGGGCCTGTGCTTTCATAAAGTGCCACAGCAGCATCTGTGACAGGAAGTGTCCATCGTTTAAGTGTTTATGTAGTACATCAGTGTTGTGAGATGGATGCAGCTGTTGAGAGGCAGTGTTTTCCTGTGCAGTCCTTCCCCTTGGCTGCATGGGCTTTTATTTTCGAGCATCACCTGTCTCTCTCATAAATGGTCCTTGAAGGTCATATGAGTTGTTCTGGTGCCTCTGCAGATGTAGATAGATAGATGTTATTTAGAAGTGTTATTTTAGTAATATTCGGATACTGCTTTTTTTTCATGTAAATTTTATGTACATTCTGCTTTTATTTTTATCAGTTTTAGTAATTTCGTAATTTTTTTTCTTTATTTCTTTTAAATATAGATTTTTTATTTTTTTTTATTTCAGTTGTAGTTTTACTTATTTTAGTACATTAAGTACATTAAACTGAATAAAATAAGAAATGATTCTTTATTCCAGCTAAATTAAATAAAATAAGTTTAAGTTGTTTTTTTTTAAATGTGAGTTGTTTTTTTATTGTATATTTTATCTGTGCTTTTGTTTTATTTTTTAATGTCTTTTTAATGTTTTTTATACAGCAGTTGTACACTATAATTTATTATGAATTTATATGAATTTTTAATTATGAACAGAAGTGTCTACAAACATCTAAATGAAACAATTGGTTGTTGACACAGATAAACTGATGACCACAGATGATATATTTGATCACTTTTATACTAATTGTAACCACATAATATATTAAATATTAAAAAACTAATTATCACCGAAATTGATTGCATTTTTGCACATTTTCTTTACAGACATCAGTTTTTACTCCATCATATGGATCAGTGACTAATGTGCGAGTGAACAGCACTTTGACAACACAGCAAGTTCTTAACCTGCTCCTTAATAAGTTTCGGGTAAGTTTTCCCTTTTTTAGCTGAAATCCACAATCTTTTTAAAACTTTTTAAAAAATACTTCTTGTTAATTCCCTGTTCTGTACAGGTTGAGAGTAAGGCAGATGAGTTTGGCCTCTATCTAGTCCATGAATCAGGGGGTAAGTCATTTTTAACTTGACCTTATTTTTAAGAGTACACTGATCTGCAGATTATAATTATTATATTTTTTCCTCTTCTTTTGTCTTTAGAGAGAGCAAAACTTAAGGACACTGAATATCCTTTGGTATCTCGTCTGATGCATGGTCCATGTGAAAAAATCGCTCGAATATTTATTATGGAACAGGACCTTGGTGAAGAGATTACGTATGATGTGAGTATTTTGTACATTCAAAGTTCACAATAGGTCATTCTGAACGTGCTTCCCCTGGCAAACTAACATTCTGTTGTGCAAATATAGACTTAGTAAACAATAATGTCACTTCCAGATGCTACATATCAAGTCTAATTTTAGGATCCTATCCTGGGGACTAACAATAGTACAACAATTTCTATTGCAGACTCAACATTCATTGTGATTTGAAAATGTTGATGCATACGTGGTGGATCTTCATGATATTTTTGTTAATAGTCAGAATACTCTGTTCTTATATCTCCGTGGTTAATGCAATAATCCATTTTCTTACAGGTCGCACAGTACATAAAGTTTGAAATGCCTGTTTTGGACAGTTTCATCAAGAAATTGAAAGAGGAGGAAGAGCGTGAGATTTTAAAACTAACGAGAAAGTAAGTTTTAATAAAAACTGTCTTCCTATAACAAAACAACAATGTATTGATTTTAATCTGTGTTGATCTTTTTTCACAGATACAGTGCACTGAGATCAATGATACTGCAAAAATTGGATGGCATCTCTGATACTGCAAATTATGCGTGAGAAAATGTTGACCATTTAGATCAAAGGCATCTTATCTGTTGTACAGTCAACATTAGTGATCCACAGAATGCTAGTTTTAAGTTTTTTCATTTTTGACATGAGCGCAATAACTAGTGTATAAAAAGTATAGGCTACTGGTATCTAGCAATTAGCAGCTGTAAGTACTTTTACCCACAATTCTCAGGTGTTAAAAATAAGCTAGAGTATTATTTTATGATGCACTTACACACTATAACTTAAAAGACAAAATACTGTGTTTTTGTTTGTTTTTTACTTAAAACATGTTTCTGCAGTAACAATATTACCTTTTATACATTTTAAAATAAAACTTAATATACGAGGACATTGTTTTGCTAACATTTTGTACAGAGTCATGTTACTTTAGTACTCATGTGGAATATCTCATTTAATATCTAACATCATTTCCAGACTTTTGACAGTGTTAAAAGCAGGGGGACGGAGTCCTGGGAGTCCAAATGGTTAGGCTTATTTTGAAATTAAAGTAAATTCTATATTTTATCCATCCATTCAAAGCTTCTATACTCGTTGTCCTAGTTCTGTAACTTTACATTAACGTAGCACTGTGTTTATGGTTTGCTGTCTTGTCCTATAAAACCTGCAGAGAGTCAATAGAAATGTTTCTCCATCATCGTGCTCCTCACAGGACAGATCTACAGAACAGACTGCAGTGTTTGTCATTCATGGTAACAAACAAAGTCTAGAGAAACGATGTAACTAATAGACCAAGTGTATGGTGTAGAGAGCTCCATTGATTAAAATGGTAGCTAGTTTCTGAGATCGCGAGAAGAACAAGTTTGCAAATGTGAACATTTAACAGTTTTACACATTTTCATATACAAATGTTAATATTAAGCCACTTAAATTTTAGGAACACTGTTGTTGTTTGCTCTATTTCGTCAAAATAAGTTAAAACGCAAAGTCAGAGTTGAATCTAGTCTCACACACAGCGCTGTTTTGTTTATGAATGATTCTCTGCTTTTGAACAAATCTAGCAAGTCGATGATTCAATGACCCATTCAAAAAGAGAGTCAACTGCTTCATTAATAAACGAATCAACCGTTTTAACTGAAACGTTTTAATGGTTGTTTCAGTGATTTACAGCCACCTCTAAATGCCAAATATTATTAAACACAAATATCAATGGAAAGTTTAATTTCTGTCATTGATCACAAAGTGTATTTTCCTTTTTTTTTTTTTTTAATAAAGGACCGCTAGTGCTTCTGAGTCCTTAATAATGTAATATTAAAACATAAAAACTTTTTTGCAAAGTGTAAACTATTAAATATAGCTAATCTACAAATCTGCAGTACAGTACCTGTAAAATAAGTTTTTAGCTAAGCAGACCAGTTAGAGACACAATCATCCTATATATGTATATTTATTTTTTATTTTTATTTTTTTTTTAGCATTCTTTAATTTCACTGATCAAACAGGTCATTTATGATTCTTATATTATAACGTGCAAATTCACAAACACAACAGATCTTTAATTTGGCCAGAATTGCAAGTGCTTATCTTTAGACACAAGAAGATTTTGAGAAAATATTTAATAATTTTCGATTACAAAGTGTTAAATGTATTTAATTAAACCCCCCACACCGCATAGAGTCCCCTCAGTGAACGTTGGCCATTTCCATCACTTGTTAAAAGTAAGTTTTGCCATAATATTTAAAATAGATGCATATGATCCTATTGCAATACAATCTCTTAGTCATTCATTTTGTTATCTTAAATCATTGTTTCATTGCTTGAGAGAAAAAAAAGTGCTGTTTCCCACTTGTTCACAATGAGCATTTCTTATTGTTCTTTGAGTGACCCTTGCACTGAGTCAGTTCCCACAAGCTACAAAAGCTCATGTTATTGAGACTAAGACATGAAGTCAGAGCCTTCTGGCTCAAGTGCCCATGTTACACAGTGGGAGGCATCCTGGGAACAAGGAACATTACATTACTCGAGGTGGTTCCCATTTCCTGGACAAGTTGCACAAGGAGAAAAAATAAACTTTGTGCTTGTGTTCACTTGTCAGTCTTTTATGCTGCAGAATAATTAGTTAATGTTTTTGTATTTACTAACATGATGTGTAATGTCAAAATGTATTATATTTATTACTTTAAAAAATAAAAAAAGCAGGGCATTTTATATATTTATTTGCTTAAAACCTTATAGTCTATAGGCATACTTTTTAGCACTATAATCTAAAGAAACCTAGCTCACCTTTTATGTGACTTATGCAGTAAATAAGGAATTTGTCTGATGTGTTTACCTTTTGTATCTTTTTTTTTTAAACTGTTTCATTACACAAAAGCAAGGCACACAGTCAAGCATGCAATACATAACAACAAAACTAAATTAATACAAACATAAAAGTGGAAAAAACAAATAAAAGAAAAGCTAAACATACATTATGGCAGTTGCATAAATTCTTTTTTCTGAATTTTTATTGTTTGGTGATCATATTTTTATTTTAGAGAGGGTTTCAAAGTATAGTTTAAGAAATGATATATTATATAAGTATTACAAAATGTAATATGATGGTTTCTTTTGAATTAGGTTTAACTTCTGAATATAAAACTTTGCTAAGATAATTAACAGATAGATAATTACCCTTTGTAACTGGTTGGGTTGAATGGTGCTCGTCTTTTGATGAATCAACAAGTTCAACATGTCAAAATGTCCCAAACTGTCTGGTGCCCAGGGGAGG
>JAUCMT010000024.1:9977099-9999481 GCA_032357475.1 Enteromius thamalakanensis | reverse complement strand
ATCTGTTAAACTAAATACAGCCCTAACTGAGTGACTGCAAAAACTTGCGTGACCTACCGCTGTGACGTCTCATACAAACTGTTGCTAACAAAACAAACGTCTAGCATCGACAAATATTAATATACTGCCCCCTTCTGGCGGGTACAGTTGTTACATTTGCAGTTGTGCGTATTATTTAAAAACCTAATAAACTGAAAAGGCTGTAAAAACCTGTCGTTGCTTTCATAGTGTTCATAAAGGACATAAAAAAATAATTTAATAAGTCAAGTTCACACAAAAATTAATAATATAACAATTAAAATGTCATTACAAAGAGAGGGCTATATGCGCAAACAGCAGTTAACCTATAAACATTTATCACTGCAAAAATACATTAATTAATACTGTAAATAGATTTGTATATATGACGGCATTAACTTCTAGAGATAACGTTTGACTACAACATTTAAAATGTTATTTATGTTTATTGTAAGGATAAACAGAAATCACTTCCGGGCTTTAGGATGTAGTTTGTTGTGTGAGGAAATCGGGCTTGTTTGCCATTTTTAGATACACTTAGAGAGGAACGTGTCATATTTCCATATAACGATAGGGACTGTTGTCTTGGCGGCGTTACGTAGTTCAAGTACAGTTCAGGGAGGAGCGTGTGCTGAAGTCCTCAGCAAAGAGACACATTTAGTTCGGTGCTCTGCGTCGTGCACGAACCAAAACAATGGCGCTGCGTTCAGCTCGTGATTCTCAGATATTTATAATTGGATGTGGCATCTCTGGAATCGGTACCGCTCAGAAATTACTTAAACACGGTTTTCATAATGTACACATCATAGAAGCGACTGCGAGAAGCGGAGGGAGAATACGAACGGGCAGACTGGGTATGTGCAGGCTTATACAATCACCTGCCATCTATCTGAAATCACTGATGGGAATATTTGGCTTTTATAATTAGTTTACTTTTTGGCTTGTTTTCGTAATCTTACAGGATGAACGTCTCTTATAGTTTCTTGCGAAAGGCCTACATGAAAATTGGTGAACTAATTTGATTTACAAAAAATATAATAATGTTTAATGATAATGATATTTATCCTTCAGTAGGAACTCTACTTTAAAACCGATTCGAAACTAGCTGTATTTTGTGGGCGGAGCTTAACAGCACTTCTGGCTGAAGAAGTTGTCAAAGTGAATGTGTCACGTTGTCCATCAGTGGTTCTCAACTAGATCCTGGAGGCATTAACAAACTAAAATAAACAGATTTGTCATAATTGCAGAACACATAAGCCTACCAGTTGACTTTGGGGGCCTTTGAGTCAGCAAAGATCTGCTAGTATATATATATATATATTACAAAGGTTTTGATTCAAAGTCCAGATTCCATGTGATCCAGTAAACAACATTGCTATATTATAATGCAAGGGCCAGCTTTATGATCAAAGTGCATTTTAACAGAAAGGTTGAATGATGTTCTGAGGGCAAAGGTATTCTTTGTAAATGCCAGAGATAGTGACACATTTTTACAATTTATTAACTACAGTATTTCTTGGCCACAAATAATGGTTTGATAACATGTGTTACCTTCAATGCTTTTGCGCTTTGAATATATGTTGTATGATATAGGATATGGATGATAGAAGTCTATTTTATATTAAAGTGCAACATTTTACCATTTTATTGTTGCCAAGACTAGAATATACTTTGAGAAATATTTAGCGGATTAAAATCTAGCCATGGTCTGCACAATGTATTGCATTTTTTTCTCTATTTGTTCAAGGGGATAACATTGTAGAGATCGGTGCCAACTGGATCCATGGTCCATCGAAGGAAAACCCAGTGTTTCGTTTGGCATGCGACTATCAGCTGCTTGACAAAGAGTCAATGTCTGAAGAAAACCAGGCCATTGACGCTGGTGGTCATCCGCTGTTTGTTCCCAACTGGTTTACCAGTTCAGGTCGAAAACTGGGGCTTGAAACGATGGGGCCAGTGGTGGAGTTTTTCATGAATTTACTGGAAAGGAGTCAGCAGTTCCATGACAGTGGTGGAGAACCTCTGCCGAGCGTTGGGGAGTTTGTCAAGGCCGAGGTTGAACAACTGGCCCCCGAAGAGTGGAAGGAGGACAAGGCTAACATTGCAATAAAAAGGGCCATGATAAACACACTGCTCAAGCTGGAGTGCTGTGTCAGCGGAACCCACACCATGGACGATGTAGGCCTGGGAGCCTTTGGCATGTACAAAACTCTCCCAGGATTGGACTGCACTTTCCCAGGGTGAGTGATCATGTACATTTTGAAGTGATGCTAAATATGCCAAAATGCTAAATATTGTGACGTTTTCAAACTAAACATGTTCATGCTTTTATTTTTTGCCACTAGAGGTTATGAAGGTTTAATTGATCACATGATGATGGAACTTCCTAAGGACATAGTCTTGTACAACAAGCCAGTGAAGTGCATTCACTGGAACTACACCAAGAATGGACCAACAGGAACATCATTTCCTGTTATGATTGAATGTGTGAATGGAGAGACGTTTGCAGCAGACCATGTTATTGTCACGGTCCCACTGGGTACGTATAGATTCAGCATTAACAGTTTGGATCTGTCTGTTAATCTATTAAGTTAAATCTTAACTGAATTAGAAAGAAGGCTAACAATAAATGAAAAGTACTGCATGGAACACACATTTTTTAAAACTGATTTTTAAAGTCAGATTGATTTAGGTGTTATTTTCATAATGTATTTTTGAAAACGTTGCTTTCACCGTTAGATCTGATGTGCTATGTCTTACAGGGTACCTTAAGAAGCACCAGAGCACTTTTCTGAGCCCTCCTCTTCCACTGCATAAATTGCACTCCATCCAGAGAATGGGCTTTGGGACCAACAACAAGATCTTTCTTGAGTTCGAGCAGCCTTTCTGGGATGAAGAATGTGAGTTGATCTATCTCGTCTGGGAGGACGAGACACATCTTGCTGATGTTGTTTCTGATGTAAAGAACTCCTGGATCAGAAAGTTAACTGGGTTTACTGTGCTGAAGCCCACAGAGAGGTAAACATAGTATTTTATTTTGCTTCAGCCACTGCAATTTATGCCTTAATAAATATGACATTTCTTTCTGTTGTTGTGCAGATATGGGCATGTGCTCTGTGGATGGATCGCAGGACGGGAGTCTGAGTATATGGAAACTCTCTCTGAGCATGAAGTGCTGCATACTGTCACACAGATCCTGCGCATATTTACAGGTAACATTTTTACTCTGTACAAGAGCTTAACAACTTAATAGGACATAATTTGATGGGGTCCAAAAGTCTGATACCATACTAAAATTCTGGTATATAGGAGATACAGAATGTGAGATGCAGATCATATGTAATAAAATAATTAAATAAATAAATAACATGACATTTTTCGTAATTTTCAGGCAATCCAACTATTACACCGAGGAAGCTTTTAAGATCTCAGTGGTTCCACGAACCCTATTCCTGTGGATCTTACACCTACGTGTCCAAAGGTTGCTCAGGATATGATCTAGATAACCTTGCTGAACCCTTGCCGTTGAAAGGCTCAAATTCTAAGGTGCAACTACTCTTATTTTGTCAATGTTTGTTCAAGCAACTAGATTTCATTCTTCAGTTGAACAGTATGCTATATATAGACAATTTCCCTTTACTCTTACTTAAATTATTATTTGCATTATTATTTGAACCTGAATGATTTAAATGAGTTTGTTTTTGCAGTCTTTGCAGGTGTTGTTTGCAGGAGAAGCCACACACGGGTCTTTCTTCTCTACAGTTCATGGAGCGTTGCTGAGTGGCTGGAGAGAAGCAGAGCGTCTAATATCTCACTACTCTCCTGCCTCTGGGTCATTCTCATCTAAACTATAAAAACTGTCCTCATGTTCTGAAGAGTCAGTGATTTTTATGATCACTTTCATCTGAAAGATGTTGTTCTTTAGAAAGAGCAATAGAAAGAAAATTTGAACATTGGAACATTATGAATGTACCTGCTGAATTATGTAAAGCATCATAGATGTACTACATGATCCATGTTTAATATGCCGTCCAAGTTTGATAATTGATCAGAAAATTCTTACTGAATGCCAGTACTTTGCAGTTTGCACAAATGTGAATTGTTTTTGTAAGGTGAAAATAACTTTCTACGTCAAACATAGTTTCTCAAAACACTTTATGAAGTATGAATAATTTTTTCTTTATTAAATTCTTCATAGAAATTAGGCTATGAGTATTTATCTATTTTATCCCTTTATCCATTTGTCCACTTGTCCAAAAAGTTTTTGATCATGTGAAATCATTTACATTGTAAGATCCAAATCTGGATAATTTCATATTTTCAATATGAAATTTTTTAAATTTTCTCATATAAAAAAATATTTTTGTCATTTCTTGTGTCCCTTAACACATATGCATAACAAAATGCCAAAAAGCATTAAAACATCTGGTATTTATGGATTAGAAAATCTAACAGTTAAAGTGCACTGTTTAAATAAGTCTTTCAGAAGGTGCTTCTGCTGAAAAATAGGCATTTCTTTGGTTAAATTCGTATTGATGTGTCACTTGCAGATACTAAAATCTAACTCATTCTCTAACTAAGAATGACCGATTGGATACGTTTTTTCTCACCTAACACCGAAAGAAACCATCCTGAAATAGTTGCACAGAATGATTCTTAGACGAGTCTTTGTGAAATTTTCTGTGCTCATGTAGGCTACAGTTCACATGAGGAGCCTTGAGCTGGGAGAGGGAGAGAACAGAGCATCTAATATCTCACTACACTCCTTCTCATCTAAACTCTGAAAACTGTTTTTATGTTCTGAAGAGTCAGAAGGATTGACTGACATTTTCATAAGATCTGAGTGATTTTGTGCTTCATATGTGGAACAGAAGGAAAATTCGTATGTAATGGCTTACAAATATACCGCATGACAAATGTTTAAAATGCCATCCAATTTAATGTAATCACAGTCAGCAAATGTTGCTTTGTGGAGAATCTCAAAATTTCAAATACTTTCACTGTATGCCTTTATTTTACATAAATGTTATTTGTTTTTTTGTGATCTGAAAATATTTGTATAATAAACCTTAAAACTTAAACTTCATAAGGTTTTTGTCCTTATAAACTTACAAAATATTTTTTTTATTTTAAGTTTTTTTCTAGTTTATTTTAGATGATGAAGAAAACTCTTTAGTTGTCCAAATGAGACCCTCTAAAGTTAATTGGAGGAAACAACTCCCGCTCAGTAGGTGGCAGAATACATATATGTAGTTGTTTCTCATCTCAACTCGTTACTAAAGCCATCGAAGAAGACGATTCAGCAATGTAAACATGGCTTTTCTTTTAGTCAACAAAAAAAGTAACTTTTCTGAATGCAAATAACTGGTGAGTAACCTGTCATAACAGCAATATTTCGTTTTCAAGCGGAACCATTTTTCCAGTGAAATCAATGCAGTGTTCATTTACCATTGGTTTATTTTATGGTGGGTTTAGTTTAGCAAGCTTTAAAATTGCATTGTGATCGAAGAAGAGAATAATGCAATCTCGCGGGTAATTTTTATATTTAAAAAAATCAAATACATCGTTGGAAAGAGCATTAATATCTGCCTATTTTGTTATAGTTCTGGTCCAGCCTTTGGAAGAATTTTACATCCGGTCTCAAGAAGAACTAGCTGAACATCGGAAGTCAAAGACTTGCGAAAATGGAGCAAGGTTTGCAATCTGCGAGCGTTTCCCAGCACTTTATCAACGGATGGTTAAAAAGCGAAGATGACAGTTCTCTGACCTTGCAATCAGACTTCATTAAGTCAGAAATACAAGTTAAAGTGGAACCTGATCAAGATGACTCTTCACTGCTTGATGTGAACGAGCTAGGAACCTTTTCTCGTTCTCAGGGGAATGTTAAAGAGGAGTTTTTGGACCTTGGTCTGCAAATCTTACCAACTGGCCTAATGCCTCCGGTTGAGATGGAAGAAGAGCTTGAAATCACACACACGTCTCCAGATAAACCTCAGAATAGAAGAACTGATGCATCAAGCAAAAGAAAAAAATGCACAGGCAAGAAAAGAACATCAAGAAAAATAAAACCAATAGTACAAATAAATTCTGCATTAATAATGAAGGGAAACGGCACACAACATCCAGAGAAAGCAGGTAAAGGCAGAACATCAAACAAACAGCGTAAAGAAGAGGGATTTAGTTGTGAAACCTGTGGGAAAGAATTCCAGCGGTCAGATCTTCTCACGGATCACGTGAAAATTCACAGAAGACAGAAACCGTACGGTTGTGATCTGTGTGAAATGAAGTTTGCCAAACCCTCATATTTGAAAATACATTTGCGTAGACATGCCGGTGACAGGCCTTTTCCATGTAACCAGTGCGAGAAGAGGTTTTTTGACATCTATGACTTAAGGGTGCACCAGAGAGATCACACTGGAGAGAGACCTTATATGTGCCCTGAGTGTGGGAAGAGTTTCAAACGCGTTTACATACTTAACAAACACAAACGGACACACTCAAAGGAGAGACCTTTCCAGTGCTCTGTGTGTGGTAAAGCATACAGATATGGCTACAGTTATAGATTGCATCTGAAAAACCATCTTGATTAGGGTCCATGATGTGTATCGGCATTTTTTGTTACAGTAAAAGGCTTTCAATTTTTATTCCTTCCTTAAAGGATTCATTTTTCCTTATGTTAAGTGGAAAATGTGTTTTTAGCATTTGATTTGAGAAGGCTTTTTAACTGAAATCATTTTTTATCTATACTTTTTATGGTGGTTTGAAAGAACCTTTTCATCCCCATGAATGACTTTGTTCCACTCTTGAGGAGTGTGAAGATGTCCAGTAATTTATTATAGGCAAAACACTGGCTCATTACACATTTTTAATGTTTTACAAGTGGCTTTCTGTAGCAAGCTTGCATTAAAATGAGAGGATTACAGACTTAAATCTCAATTCTTTTTCTGATGTCCTGTGTTTGAAGAAATTTTTCAGTTCAGAAGACAGATAGAGAAGATATCACAAAGTGGTACAGAATAAAGTGTGTGCTATCTTTGTATCTTACCTACCCCACCCCTAAACAGTATATATTAGTACATATTGGTACATTAAAGATGCATATTAGTGCTTTAAAAGTACGTTTTTGTACCTTAGCTGCCCCAGTGATTAAACTGTACCTTTTTTTTCTGACAGTGAAACAGTTTGGAAATAAAGATAGTTTTGCTATGATGACCTATGTTCTGTACATGTACATCTATACTACTGTTGAAAAGGTTGGGGTTGGTGTCTTTTGTTTTGTTTTAGGATCTTATTATCCCCAAACTTTTGAACATTATAAATGAAAATGTTGTCATGATTTACTCTCATTTGTATCAGGCCTGTTTCGTTGAAGCTGTACAATGAGAATCTGCTTTCCAACTGATTATACTGTGTGCAGAAAACACTAATCAATCTTCAACATAAATTTGTTCATGTTCCACAGAGGGTAAACGTTGGGGTGGGTTGTTGTTTTACCATTTCTCCACGAGAGGGAGACCAAATGCTGCACATTCTCACCCCAGTCAGTTTTGCTGAATAAGCAAATGCCCAGCATGCAGCCTGTTCATTTCAGAATGATGACACCACAAATGTTGGATTTTGTAAAAAAAAAAAAGAGAATGTTCTTGTGTGTGCCATGGAGGAAGTTCCTGTAAGTGAATTACAAAAAAACGTAGTTCGCATGATTAGTACCGCTGATGCATATTTAGAATTTTTTTTAAGTGTACTTATGACACATGTGCTTGTGTGTTTGTATTTTACAGTTTTGTCTATGGCGTGCCTTAAAAAGCCTGCAGCTGATGTTACAGATACACTAAGAGAAGAATATGAATCCATTGCTGCCACTGATTTGGAAGGTCTCTGAGAGCCCATGATTTGACAAAAGGTCAGAAAACTGTCCTTACAGACTTCGAGTTCTCATCTGAGGAATCTAATGATGAAGAGAGAGAAGATTGCTGGAGTCGATGGAGCAAAGGAGACTCTTACTGGAGCAAATATCCTTCTCAAAGCGAAACCGTGACCTTCTCACAGAGCTGTCCAGGGCCTGCAGCAGAGTCACCTAAAGAGGCCTGGGAACTTTTCATGAGCGAAAACATTATTAATAAGATCCTGCAATGCACTAACTTAGACTGAGAGCAGCGTTAGCTAAAGACAAAGTGTGGAAAAAGATAACTAAAGAACTAAAAGCCTTTATTGTTCTGAGCATTCTCATTTGTGTGGAGAGAAGTAGTGGATGTCCCAATCCGTGAAATGTTTATGGATCCCCAGCCAGGGTAGGGGACTGAGGAGAACCTTGCAGAGAACACAGTCCCGGGGTTGTTCAATGGACTTCAGTAAAAATGTAAACATTTTCATCAAAGAATCCTAAAAAACTGATTGGCATTAGTATACTTTCCATTTGAGACACTTTGGGTTAACTATCTTCCTTAAAAGCACACAGTTTATTTCTTGAAGAGATACCAGTCCTCATCCACAAACACTATGCCAGACCTTCAGTGTTGTTGTGTTATCTAATGACCTTGGCTTTTGTGTTTCTTTCTCAATATAGGTCTTCACATTACAATGGACAGCAACTTCACCAGTGTCCCTCTCGCAGAGACTTTCTCAAAAAGCTTGACCATGGTTGGGGCCCTTCACCATAAGAATCCACAAGTCACCGATTATGAAGCCATCCAGGTTACGAGCACCACATGCAGTACCTCTGAGTTGGGTTTTTTTGTGGCCAAGAATTCATGGTGAGCTATGTGCCAAAACTAAAAAAGGCAGCGATTCTGTTGTGTACAATGCATACCAGTGATGCGCTGAATGAAACGAGTACTAAAAACAAGCCAGAGGTCATTGAGTACTACAACCGCAACAAAGGAGGAGTCAGCAGTGTTAGGGTAATGGCTGAAAATTATACTTGCAAGAGGCAAACAAAGAGATGGCCTATGCTGCTTTGGTACAACATGTTGGATGTTGCTATTGTAAACTCCTACTCCATTTTCATTGCTCAGGACCCTAGCTTCATGGGAGGTAGACCAGTCCAGTGCTTGTTCATAAAAGAGCTAGTGAAAGAGCTTGTAGTGCCTCAGATATATAAGCGCAGAGAAGAAAGCCCTGGATTATCCATGAACATCCTTGAGGCCATGGACAGATGTGGGATGCCCACATCATTATCAGCTGTCAATTCTGAGCTTCAAGAACAGAGCTGTCAAAACAGAATTAGAAAAAGGTGCTATTACTATCCATCTGGAAGAGACAGAGAAATGTGCAAGTTCTGTAGTGAATGCAAAGATCATAGTCACATGTTGGTGACTTGCTACCGGTGCATGCCTTAAGACCTATACAGAAACATTTCTATCCTGCAAGGATAATGACTGTTCTGTTGACGAGTTTGATTTCTTTAAGCACTGTTTAAAAGATTTAGAGTGTATAGTAAATATGGTTTCTTTTTTTATTTAATCTTTGATCAATTATCTTTAATTATACAATGTTAGTCGGACATTTATTTCTTCTTCTTAGTTGGCCTTTTATTTTCTTTACTGCTTCTGCTTAAATATGATTGATTAAATTGGAAACAAATTTTCAATCAAAAACTAATACCTGATGTGGTCTTTTTTCATGTGTTTTAAATTAACTTTTTCCTCTGTTTGTGGGTCTTCACATAAGAATCTCACCCCTGTTGTTAAATAAACAAACCCATTTGCTTACAGCCTATTGGTTTCCTTAAGGTGTTTAGTTTCACATATACCACTAACCTCTTCCACGTGAACTGGTGTCAGTTGTTTTGTAGGGGGGGATTTTCTAAAGCGTTTTAGTGGTTTTCCTTACCCTTACATTAAGGATGGGAGTAAAACACTAAATTAATCATTAAACGACACTATTTAATTGGTTATAAAAACAGAATGCTGTATCCGCTCTGTAGGACCTGCATTTTAGATGATCTCGTTTTAAACAATTTTTAAACGAACTAAGCAATATATATATATATATATATATATATATATATATATATACATATATTAAAAGTGGTGTTTTTAAATGCGTTTCGTGATAAATATGTATATTCTGCTGCAATTAGCTAGTAGCCAATAATCAACAGGTTGTTGCTTTATACAAGCGCGTATGTTAAACAGCGCGTGTTGATTGGCCGTGTGAGACAATGACGCGCGCAGACGCTACATGAATATTCAATGAGTTCCTTGCAGTTACAGTGCAAATAAAGCGAGATAACGGGCTGTGGACAGCGGTCTAAAACTTTTTATTCTGACATATCAGAGCAATGACTTTTGCGTAATTATAAACCTGGGACACGGACCCCAGCGAAGGAATAGGGTCTGTGCTGGAAGAAGAGGGAGAAGCGCTGATTTTTTTGGGTGTGGAAAACCGGACGGCGCATTCACAGTAGATTCTGAACAAGTTAGCCTTTCCCAAAAGTAACAGTGGAAGAGTGAAAGTTACAGTAACATCATGAGCTTGTTGTCTGCTATAGACACCAGTACCTCAGTGTACCAACCTGCACAGCTTCTCAACTGGGTTTACCTTTCTTTACAAGACACGCATCAGACGAGTGCCTTCGATGCCTTTCGACCCGAACCCAACTCTTCCCATCCGGACCTGAACTACAGCAAAACTCCTGCCAGTGACCTGAGCTCCTCTCTCAACTCCAACTATCTCAACAACTTCTTTCAGCTCCAGAGGAATGAGGTAACTCGTTTTCTGTTTTCCTACGGATGATGTTTTCGGAAATAAGTTCGTGAAGATAACGGTCCCTGCCGACTGGAATAAGATTTATTATGTAAAGCGCAGTTGACTATGCATGTCTAATCAGCCGCGCGTCTAGTCTAGGCTACATTTGTACAATACACAAATGCTTTTAGAGACATAATCTTTTAATCTCTGAAAACTTGAAACATTAACTTTGCCTTTTTGTTACTTCATTTCTCTTCTATAATAATAAATCGCATTTATTTATTTTATTGCATCATTAAAGTCATGCCAGCGTGCAGCTGTGCACACTTGTTTATTGTACTTTGTAAGAGCACGTGTACAGCCAGTCATCCATGAACTTTTCTTATTTTGATCATAAGACTACTTACATTTAATTTGCTGCTTAATTTTAGAATGTAGAGGTCCAATAAATCTGATTTTGATGATTGCTTACTGATCTCTACAGGCCTATAATATGTCCTGCCATGATTGAGCTAGGAATAATCAAAATTATGCTCATTTGTAACTGTTGCTTAAATATGTATTATTATCATCACATAGCGGAAGATGCTATTCAGGGATCCTCTCTCAATAGCTTTTTGATTGTATTATCAAAAAGTACATTGTGTCAATGTATGAGAAGAAAATTGTAGGGAAAATTCATAAATTAGAATATTTGTTGTGTTTTATAGTTAAAAATTTATTTCAAGACTCAAGTGAGATTAATGTAGGCCTACTTTTGGAAACGACCAGTACTGCTATATTTATATTTCCTGGAGATATTGTTATAAAACATGGATAAGAGCAAACAAATATGGTTTTCACTAATTAAATATAGCCTGATAGTTATGACACTTGGTAAAGGGCGCATAGGGAACTAAAAGTCTGTTGAATCCTTTTGTATTCTTCCGTTTATTTTTCTAAATAAGAGAATTACTTCCAGAAGCTTCAACATATGAATGCAATTTCTTTTTAATGATGTAACGACAGTGTTGTGGCTGAGACAGAGGTAAGTGTTGATGTTTAGTGGAAAGTTTGAGGAAGGGTAAAACTTTTATTCGTAATCACTGTTAATAAAAACATTATGACAAGTTCTCTCTCTTTTTCTCCATCCACCTCTTTCGTTATCCCTCACTCTTTTCTTTTTCTCTTATGTGTGGAGGGTTAAGAATACTTTCAAAATTCCTGTAGACAAAGACCTTTTTTCCCTCTTTTAGGCCAGAAATTAATCTGTTAAATATTTACAACAAAGGAAGAAGCTTGTAACTGGAATTCTAGATTTTTGAACGATCTTTGTTTGTATAACTTACCAAATTGTCTACACACTGAAAGTGTTAACTGGGATTGTGAATGGCAGTAGTTAGAAGTGACCCCCTGACCCTTAGGAGACACATAGCCAAATGCCTTTCTGACAGTTACATTATTACATGAAAATAATAATTGTATGAATGCATTCAGACATATTTACTGATCATCGTTCTTTTTGTATTTCCTTGATGTTGAAAATTTTACATGTAAAACATTGCTGTGTGGCTTGTTAGTTTTTGTTTATACGGAACATAAATTTCCATTGCCTTTTCATATACTTTTTGTTGATCTTAAACTTTATTGCCGGTCATAACTCAAAATAACAGTGTAGCTGGATGCTTAGTTTCTCATGACAGAGCCTTTTATAGACCTAATATTTTTTAAAAATAAACACGTCTAAAGATTTCTAATTCATAATCGTTTGTCAGATGCACTCAGAAGTTTTGAATTTAGGAGGAATTGGTTTTGTGTGTTTCTCATGAATTTCTCTCACAGAGAATAAATATCAGCTGGATTTGATTGACCGGGATGGAAAATGAACGTCACATGTACAGCTATAAAAGAAAGATCTAAAAAAGCTTATTTGCTGCATTCAGAGTTGATCTAACTGATGAAAACAGACTCGTCTGAGAGATATGTGCAGAAACTGTTTATTGTCCTGGCTTGCTGACAACTAGATGACAGTTATCTTCACTTGCCAAGTATGAAGTTTCAGGACTGTCCAACATGAAACTTCAACAATAACATAACCTTCCAAAGCATAACCAGAGGAAGACATCACTCAAGTAACATCTTCCCATCCAAACCGTCTGTAGTGTGTGTTTGATTACCTACTGTACTCTCTGATTTGCAAATCTTCGACTCATGGATTATGTCGTGCCAATTTAGGAACTGATCCTAAATTAGAAATCTCATGTATTCCATAATATGCCTAATTGAGGACATTGTTTTTGATGATGTACTTAATCATATTTTACAGCTTATAGACTGTATTTAAGAGCAGCATGTTGTGACATGTTAAAAAAGACTTAGTATATTAACACAGTGTCATCACAGTTTCATGCTCATATTGGGATAAGCTAATTTTTGGATTGTGGATGTCCTGTTATGCTTTTCAGGCCCTAAATAATGGTTTATACAAAAGCGTCTCACCGTACGGCTCTCTTAACAACATAGTGGATGGACTGAACTCTCTAACGGACCACTTCTCCGACCTCTCCCTGTCCTCTGAGCCACGCAAGCCCAGCAAGAGACCTCCACCAAACTACCTGTGCCATCTCTGCTTCAACAAGGGACACTATATCAAAGACTGCCCGCAGGTAAGCAGCCAACAAACTCTGTGCACCCTGGGGAGATAGACATGAGACAAGAGAGACGTGTTGCTTCATTGACCTACTTGTCAAACAGGCATCTCTCTGTCTTTTTAGTCATGTGTATCAAGTTCATTTAGAGAGCTACTGTGCTGAGCATTGAGAGGTACAGTATCACCAAGCCACTAAGCGGTCTTTTTTTAAACCTGAATATCATCTGATTTTCTTTCATTTTTTTAATCTAACTTTCTCTGGCGTCTGACAGTGACATTAGTCGATAATAACAAAAACATCAAGAGTATCACATAAAATGTGTTCAGCAGGAAATGAGGCATGCAGTCATTTTCAGAAATAGTCTCTTAGCCACATGTGTTTCGCAGGTGATATAAGCCGTTGTTGTTCTAGCAAGTGTAACTAAAAGCTTCATAAATCAGTGTTTTTGTGTAGATGCATGACAATATGTTTACAAAGCAACTCGTTTAAACAAATGGTCAAGTTAATGTGGTATGAATGGACACAGTGACAAAAGAAATGCTGCAAAATTCAGAGATGCCAGAGTGGGAATGTTTTGTCCTCGAGATAAACAGGTGACAAGTTTGTGATTTAAATTTGCTTATGCGCTTAAATGCAGTGATTTTCCTAGGAAACCATAGGAAGTCTTGAGAAACCACTCCCTGACCTTTAATTGTCTTGTTTCGGCTATTGCAACAGTGTTCTCAGAACGATGTTTACCCTCAGGACAAGGAAAAAATATATCCAGGCTTCTTTAGGAAACTATTTTAGTTTCAGTCACGAATTGGTAGTTTTAATGTTTGTCCCCCAGTTTTTTCCTTTTCTCTTTCTTCATTCCAAAACTGATTTCATGAATAGAAAATAGTGTTAAACTTGCAAAAGTTCCAGAGACAAAGATAAAATACAAGTGTTTGCGAAGGAGACAGTGTCATCTTTAATTTTAAGCCTTTAGTGTTTTATAGTCTTTGGACATTGAGACAGGGTGAGGTTCTTCTTCAGGCCCAGACTCAAGTCAGAGCTGCATGGAATGGTAATGCAGACCAGATGTGGGATTAAAGTGGCAAACCTCCCTTTATGAAAGATGATGAGGGTTCCCTGCAGACTGCTAAAAGTCCTATCATGATAAAATATCTCCACCTCTTTGTGCACGGCTCAGGTAATTTACAGACTTTTCCTTTGACGTTGTCAACATGCTGCACTGAAATGCACTGATGTTTGTTTTTATAAGGGCGTTTGCTGTCCCTGATGGGTGATGGAAAATATTGCTCATGTGCCATTAGATCTATAACAGATTGGACTGAAGTTGTATCACTGTTAAGATGTAACTGCAGATTAACTTACAAAAACATAGCATATTGACTGTGATATTATTATTATAATTGGCATTAAGGTATTAAGCTCATTTCAAATGCAGGGATTTTCAAACTTGTGATTCTAAGGGCCCCCGAATACATTTTTCCTGTGTGAAGATAATTTTAGACTGTGTCTGAAAAAAACATGATATTATAAGGATGTTGATTGCAAATTAATTGGCCTTATATTGTTACTGTTCTAGAGCAAGTGCAAATTATTACAAAATACAATCTTTTTTTATTGATCTTTTTTCAACTATATCTTTCTGTCCACTTTTAGAAAAATATAAGATGTGTAAACCTTAAAAGACATATTTTCAAACATATTTATATTGTGTGGTTCAGAGCAGAATTACAGTTAACTTTGACAGTTCTAAAAATACATAATAAAAATATGAAATTTCCTCTCTAGGTTTCTTTGCTGGTCTATAGGAATCTGCACAATGGGGTTCACTAAGTTGGTATCACCCTCTCATGTTAAATAGCTTAGAAAAAACTAATACTAAAATAACAAATGCTGAGCTTTATTAGGACAAAACACCACAGGCTATAATACTAGCCTGAGACCAGTCAGTAAATCACTGTCAGAACTGTCCTGTTTTAAATTTCAGTTGCTTGTGTGAATGCCAGTGGAAACACAAGAAAAGTCCTGTGCACCAATAGTGTCCACACCTACTCAATTCTACACCGCTGCAATTTACCTCCCCCTGGGGTCTCACTTTCTGTGATTTACTTTCCATTTGTCATATGCATCCATGTATTTACTCGTCCGGACGCCGTGTTTCGCCCACGATTCCTGCCAGTAAAGACAGTTGAAAAATGATGAACGTGGTCAGTCTGATCTTGTCTCAGAGGAAATTAATTCCAGGGTAATCTGGTCCCCACTAAGGGTTTGTCCTGTCCAGAGGACTACAAACTCTCTGCCAACACAAACATGGAGGATTTGACTTCACAGGGCACAGCGGGACCTGTGATCTAAAGCCAGCACTGAGAATCACATTCTCATGCGTTCTCCCAGTGCACCGTCTCGGTCTCCATTCGTTTCCCAGCAGACGAGGTGCAACGGGCCAAGCTCCCCTGTCAGGGACTGAAGCTGGCTGTGGTGGGGGTGTCTCAGCCAGATAGGAATTGGGGAATGTCATGGCTCGGTTGAAGCAGAGCGTGGGGGCAGGAAGCGTGGTGGTTATGTCTTCTGGTGTGTGTGGTTCAGACTCACATGTGTCACCTAGGGGAAGTGGTTCTGGCCCTAGCCGAGCTCCACAGGGAGCGCTAGTTAGAAAAGAACACCATTGAGAAGGCAGCTGTTTGAGCAACTCTGCTCTGCCCAGGGGCAGCTAGTGAGAGTTATGTAAACAAGCTTGACTAAACAGGGGAACGGTTTTACCCTGTCATTCATTACCCAGAATTCCCAAAACCTCGAAAAGCCGTGGCCCAGTTCTACTTGTTTATATTATGCCAGTCGAATATCTAATTGTTTGAGTCGATGAGGCTCAATCTATCCCTCATACAGAGGTGCGGTGGGATTTCCTCATGGAAAATGTGTGCGCTGGAATGCGGCTTGTAGAACTGTAAGAGCCCTGCATGTAAGCTCAGCTCGTGAGTCATGTCCTCTGCAATGCATCCCTATTGCCAATGCCCTTTTTTGTGTCACAGTCTCATAGTGACACTGGATGTCATTCACTGCAAGTATTCTGACTCCCACCCTCACCCCATCAATGTGAGTCTTGTTAGAAAATCGTCGAAACATGGTACAGGGGGCAGAAAAGAATGCCTTTTGTTGTACAAAGAAATTACTACAGGGTCACAATCATGTTTCTGTCTCCTGCTGTCATTTACCCTGCTTGTGGTGTTGTGTTAGTGTGCACTATGCAACAAATGGGATGTTGGATGTTTTGAGTTTTTGTTGTGCAAACCATTTAGAAAACTTGAATCACGCAGAACATACTGCCATTGTTCATGCAATCACAGTCTTTTATTTTGAGATATTTAAAAATTTTAACATTAAATATTTCTTTAAAGAAAATATCCTTTAAATGTAATTAATATTTAATTCAAAGTTTTAAATTGATTTTATGTCAATTTGGTATAACTTTTATTATATTTATATTAACTTTTTCATTTTCTGTGTTTAAGTGCTTTGTTGTAGTAAGAATGCTGACCATCATGCAACTTAGTTCAGGTTGACTTCTACATTCATTTCAATGCTATAGATTTAGGCTATTTAAGTTTATGTTGTAGATTTATGTAATTAATCTCATATATGTAGGGTCTAATTAATTAACTTTCCAGTCATGCACTTCATTTTATTGGAGTTGATTCACTGTTTTCCTTTAGCGCATACAGGTCAATCATTATTAGCTACAATTATTGGATTTTTAAAAACTAAATAAATTTTTTTCTAGATTTTTTTTATCTGCAAAAAACATTTCTGGTGCCCTGTTAATGTCTTGGAGTGTTTTTCTCATCATATTTTGTCAATACTTTTGTCGATAGAAGTGGTTCAGCAAGTGCGTTTTGGTCTAGCTAGTATCTCTCATAAAATAAAAACACTCTTTGTTCATTTTTGTCAGTAATTTCATTGACAAGATTAATGCTGCATACTAAATTTGCATGAAAATTAGCAATAAACCAGATACAGTAGAGTAGACTCAGCTGGGGTCTGTAGTCTTCATATCCTTAGATGGGAAAATTGTAGAATCTCCTATGTTAATCAAAAACACATGAATGCCATTGATTTCATACAGAGCTCTCATTATTCTTTTGACATAATACATCGCTTGTTCAAATCATAATCATGGCCGTGGAATGTGTATATATATAGCCTTATTTCATCTTCCTCCAGTTTCCCAATGTTCTGTTTTTGAGTAGCTTTTTACAGTTGAAGCCCGTTTACTATTCAATTAATGTGGAGGGTTTTAGAGGGTTGCTGATGGTGCAGGTTCTGAATGTTTTTAATTTGTAATTTACCTATTCATATTTTGCCATTTCGTTTATTTATTTATTTATTTTTTGAAATAATCACATAATTTGCCATTTGTGATGGAGCTTCCATTCAAGTCTGTTTTTCTTTTCAGCATAACACAAATGTTACCCGTGTGTTGCATTATTTAGTTCCTCTGAGTGTTTTGGGCCACTTAAGTCTATTGATTAAAGGTGGCAGATTCAACACTCTGGAGGCTATTTTGAACAAATGGTGCTCCCATCATCATCGGCATGAGTGAAATCTACCCAAGCACTTCACAGTTTGCCAACTTCATTACTACCAAAGCGAACGCCTTTGTGAACTTGCAAGTTTTATTTCACCAAGCAGTTTGTCCGCCGCTGGTCAGAGCGATAAAGCTTTTATGATTTGTTGTTGCTGTTATCATTATGTAAGATAGTGAAATTGTAAACATTAGCCCCGGGTTGTGTAATTTAGTTTGACAAGAAACCTTTGTTTGAGACAAACTTCCATTACAACTGCTCCCGCCTGTGAAAGGAAAACACTCTGATGTAAGAGGCAATCACTGAGCTCTTAGGAGACAGTCACCTTCTCCTCAGTCTCTTGCTGAGATAATTACATAAACATGGCTCTAATAGGGAGCCAAAATGACAATGCATTTCCTGCTTCTTGATAGAAACAAATAAATAGCTGCAACTGCATACATAAGCAAGTCCATTTTCAATCAGAAACTATGTCAGGCTCGTGTAATGAGGTGTGAATATGTATTGTTAAAATGCCTTGTAATATATAGTGCGCACTTGGACATTTGACAGTTGTGTGGCTCTAAGAGCGCTAGAAAACTTTTAACGGCTGTATCAAAAGCCATATACATTCGGTGATGGGATATTAATCAATTGACTCTTGGTATGTTATGGATTTGACTAAATGTGCCTTTTGATCTGTTTTCGGGACAATCAATCAGGCAGTTGTTTAAATCTAGAAAGATTTATGAGTTGATTCTCTTCCAAAACATGCTGTCAGACATTTCTAGTAATGCCGTATAACGATGTAAAACTGCTTCAGCAATATTTATCTTTATAGACAATCTTTTTGAGCCTTTTCAATTTTGAAATCCAACTTTAGATATAAATAGCATTAGGCTATTCAGTTTTAGGTTTGAATTTATTGTCATTTCATTTAAAAAAACTCTTTGCTGTGCAGTTAAACTGACAGAGATGACATACAGTATGATTCTACTAAAAAATAGTTTGTAGTATGGATTACTGGCATTGTTACAGAGAAAAGAATTTCATTGATGTTATTGTAGGCACATTGCACTTAGTAAATGAATCTAAGTGTGATGTTGCTTCATAAATCTGTTTTTATTCATGTTTGTCCAGACCAGCTGCTGAGTGTTTCTCACAGCCTGTCAATTTGGTGTCCTGGGAAACAACCAGTCTGATGTTGCAATGCAGATTTAGTGCTCACGTTCATGGTCCAAAACATGTGTTTTGGTTGTTTTTATGTATACCATAATTTTGTACAATAATTAAATGCTTTTGAACTATAATGATTCATCCAGTTTAATACTAGTAATAGACCTACTTTTAAAGTCAGTATTATAGTTACTATTCATTAAAAAGCGGATTCAAGGATAAACAGTTTTCAACGTTGATATTTATAATAAAGGTTTCTTGAGCACCAAATCATCATTACAATGATTTCGTCAAAACGATTTATCAACCCTAAAATTTTGTAATAGTAATGTACAGTGAATATACAACAGTACTGCATTTTTGTAAATTAGAAATATAACGCCTCTTTATTTAAATGTGTTTTAATAAAGCATTAGTTTCGCTGATGGTGTGATTAGAGAAGTCAGGATTTGGAAACAGTCAGCTGTTGAAGGCCAGCACTAGGGAGAGCACACTTAACACACTTCCTCAAAACGGAAATCAAAGTTAAAAGAATATGAAAAGCTGGTTTCCTGCCAGCTGCTTTGTGTTCTCTACATAGAGAATAGCACTCTTCCTCTGACTTTTGCTGATACAACAGCAAATGCGCCTCCCTCTTTCTGTCTTGCTGGCCTGTCGATGTCCCTTTGCATGAGACCTCTATGTCAACAGTCAGAGGAGGATAATGATAACATCTCTTCAAGTAAGAGCTGTGATCTGTTGTCATGTTTAGAAACAAGAAGACCACAAATGTTACTGGTGTTCTGCTTCTGAGTTGTTCTGTTTTTTTTTTTTTTTGTTAAAGCATTCCTAAAAGAGATTAATGAGGACAAATGAAAGGGCACAGTGGTATTCTCAGTCTTTACTGAGATTCCTGCTTTGTGCAGACAGGGTATATTGCTCGGATAAAGAGACTAAGATGTTCAACCCCTCAGTGATGTGGACGAAAGTATTGAGTATAATTATTCAATAAATCCATCGTAATTATCTTTTCATTAACTTTTATTTTTCCAGAATCCTTCATAAAGATTTCAATCATTTCTCAGTCAGAGGTTGTAATCATGTCTGGTCTTGTGAGAACAAAAGTTAATGAAAGAAAACAAATATAAGAAGTGGATGTCAACACTAATATTGTACAATCTGCTTGTAAAAAATTACATGATACATTTTGATTTGTGGGCTTTTGATTATTATTAGGAGATTTTCTGCAAATTTTACTTCATCTGGCTTGAATCTGGTCCTTCAGGCCTTTTTTTCTTACTGGGATCCAACTGATTTTTTAAAGGCATAGTTTACCAAAAAATAAATATGATCTAATTGTGATTGTAATTGGTTGTAACTAATTAACATTTTTCAAAATATCATCTTTTGTGTACTAAAGATGAAACACATATTTTTGGGTGAGCTTATAACTTTACCTTTAGAGTGGTATAAGCACTTAAGATTTCTCCAGTGGTTAGTCACAGGAAGTTACCTTCAAAATGATTATTGTTCAAAGTCGCTCTTGTGTGCCACTGACTTTTAAACTGTAGACAAAGCCACCATAAACCTGCACAAGGTCATTTGTATTGTTACCAAGTGGTTGTTTGTTGTTATAAGACTATGTACGACCTACAAGTTCCTTGATTACATTGTACCAACCTAATAACTTGAGCGGAATGACCATTTGTTTGTCCTTATCTAACATGGAAACACATCCTGCCCAGCTTAGAAGAACAGATAATGTACAACCATGAGCTCATCTCGTATCATATAAACAGATAACCCTGACAGATCCATCCCTCTCACCCGAGTCACTAGATTCCAAACTGAATGCCATCGCTCATATTCTGACCTCAGGATGTAAAAGGCCTGATGTAGAGAGTCTTCTATTCAGGATGAATATTACTTAGGACTAACTGGCAGCGTTCTTACTGAGGGCACACGAGCACAGTAAGATGGTGTCAGAGGAATAACACAGCAAGCTTTGTGTTCAGGTCTGAATCAGGACTGTCAGGAAGAGCCTAGTTCTGGGAATGGCTGATGTTAATTAAGGGTCCCATTGTTTGTCTTTAGGATCCGCAGACGTAGGGGTCAGGAAGTCAGCTCGTATTGTTCACCCAGTGGGATGCTGACTACAGCACAAGCGGGGACCACAGATCTTTTTTCCTTTTTTAATCACAGAACAGGCAATCTCCTGTTGGACTTATCTTCTATTAGCAATATACTCTGTTATTATGGAGGACCAGGGAAGAAAGTCAGTTGTGTTTTTTGTTGGAAGTCATGACAGGATATCATTCTGCAGGCTGACAAATCATTGAAGAGAGGCGTTCAAGTCAGGTACCCAAAAGCTTTCTCAAGAACCAAATAATCATCATTTAATTTTTTATTGCAGTGGTTGCGTGACCACCATTTTATTAATATTACTCCTTCCTCCTTCTTCTTCTTCTTCTTTCTTCTTTACATCAACACATTTTTACAAATAGTAATACATTTACATGCTATTTATGTCCGTGTCCAGTTTGAAATCGAATTGGTTCTCTTTTCTTAGTTTATTCTGACAATGTTGTGCACATTTAATGCAGCGTTTAATTTACACAGATCAGCAAATCTAGTACCAGGATTTTGATGATGATGATGTCATATTTGTTGGTCACTCAAGTGGCTAACCATTTCTTGCCACATTATAAACACTGAAACAGGACGTTTGTTTCCAGATATGTGGTAAAACAAGATGTTATTTTTGTTCATATGTAAAAATTGACTTCTTGATGTTGTAAGAATGAGCTAAAGTCATACTGTGCTTTACTAGTTCTTGAGCCAGGCACAAAGGACATACAAAAGAGGCTCTTGTAGCAAGCTAGAAGGCCTGTGTTGAGTCACTAGGCCGGCTGGAAGGGCTCAGGGAAGTAGTGGGGGTGTGAGGGAGAGAATGACTGAGGGGGGAAGGGCAGTATGGGAATGTTTTTACAGTCTGACCTGTGATCTTCCTTCCATTCTGCTCCAGTCCTTCTCTGACACACTGAATCTGTGTGGTTTGAAAAATTTATTTTACACTTAGTCATGTAGAATTGTCAAAATAACCAGGTATATTTTAATAGAGACAAAAATTATTTAAATACTTTCTGGTCAAGGGTACATGCGCATATTAAATGTGACCCTGGACCACAAAACCAGTCTTAAGTCACTTTTGTAGCAATAGCCAAAAATACTTTGTATGGGTCAAAATTATTGATTTTTTTTTTGCCAAAAATCCTTAGGATAGTAAGTAAAGATCATGTTCCATGAAGGTATTTAGTCAATTTCTTACCGAAAA
>JAUCMT010000024.1:9924491-9976999 GCA_032357475.1 Enteromius thamalakanensis | reverse complement strand
GGATAGTAAGTAAAGATCATGTTCCATGAAGGTATTTAGTCAATTTCTTACCGAAAATATATTAAAACTTAATTTTTGCTTATTGATATGCATTGTTAAGATCTTCATTTGGAAAACTTTAAAGGTGATTTTTTCAGCTGTTACATTTTGCTGTACCCTCAGATTCCGGAATTTTATATTGTATCTTCAATTTGAATATTCAATATTCAAATATTGCCCTATCCATTCAAATCCATTCACACATCAGTGGCTTGAAGCTTGTTTATTCAGCTTTCAGATCATGTATAAATCTTAATTTGGGAAATTTAACACTTACGACTGGTTTTGTTGTCCAGGGTCACAAATGGTTGCTCTCCTAGGACACCTGTGTGAACTTGACTTTATACACCACCCAAAAATCACTGTGAAACCAGTTGGTTAAAATTCATTGTAAAAATATCTATGAGGTTGTTCTGTAGGGTCGTTTGTTTGGATTTGCCTTATGGTTTATTATTTAATGCAGGACAAGTAATACATTAGTTGTCCAAATGCTGTACTTTTGGTGCCCACTTTACTGTGCGTACATCTCTCCAGAGATAGAATATAGTTTTAGTGCATGTGTGTGTGGGAGAGAGAAACTGGTGAGGCTATCTGAGAGAAGGCAGTGAAACAGGCTGAAATGTAAACAGATAGAGCTTATCTCTCAATGGCTGGAGACATAACAGACAGCCCTCTCCTCTGGACACGGCTGAGGGCAGCTCATCTGAGGAACGACATGCGTTTACATGGATATTTACTACACAATAAATCCCTCGCCGTTATCATAGAGTAGCCAGATAAACAGATATCATGATGGTACAGCGACAAAACACACTGTAAATCCGCTCACATGTGCACAGCCACATCCTAAGTGCTCAAAAACAAACGCGTGTTTCAGCTGAAGAGAAAAACGTCTCCCTTACGAAAAAACAGTGGTGCGATATGTTCTCTTCACTATGTCAACCATGTGCTCTGAAATAAGATGGAAACATTTAGATACATTACCTCGATCTTTTTACACACAAGCCAATCAACCTGCTCATGTCATTCATTGCTTCGGTAACTTAATCCCGTTTTGCAGCTGTACAAGTCGTTAGGGTTAGCTGGGCTGGCACAGAGATCCTTGGGAATTGGGTTTTTGACCATTGCAGATATAACGATCTTTTGCATGTGAACATTTTGAGAAATAACGTGAGGACATTTTTAAGATCCGATCGGGAACTGGGCTGTTGAGGGTCTCTTGTCATAGTCTGTGGCAGCAGATTTAGTTTGTGTAAAACTGTTGCTATGCCACCATCCGATACAGTCCACAATTCCCATCTCGTGTGTCATCTGTATTTGAGGGCCGTGCGTTGCATTGAGATGAAGAATGTATGAGTGCCGAGAGAGAGCAGATTTCAAACCCGATCAGAACCGATTAATAGAAACATCAGCGTGAGATATTTTGCCAATGCCAGCTAGTGTTAATGCGAACCCCTAGCATTTTTCCAGTGAAACCGAATACATAGAAAACATTTATCTACACATCGGGCCAAGAGAAAACCTTCTCCTGAGAAACCGAAGAACACAATGTGCTCATTCATAAATAAAACTCCCACCCGTACTCTTTTCAAGTACAACACCAATTTGAACCTGTTAGCCCAGATTCAGTTTTATTAATAACATAGTTAAAATAATGTTTTGAGAGATATTAAAGGGTAATCCAGGCAAAGCGATTTCAGATATGATTCATATTAGTTTGCTAAGATAAGTAAACATGCTCTGGTTTGTTTTAGGGGATGTAGGGTTTACTGTACCTGTATTACAGTCATTCGGTTTCAGCTTGAGAATGATGTTTATGAAATGTTTTCTGCTCTCGGAGACAGTATAGCGTCATTAACAGCCCTTATTGGGAAACTGATATCAGATATTTCATTAGTTGTCTGGCGGGGTGGCCAACACCATTTCCACCAACACAAACTGCTGCAGTTTTGTGTGGACAGTATTTCATCTCAATGTCTTGGCAAGAAAAGTACTGCAAAGTTTTGTTGAGATGTCTTTTTTTCTACTCTACAACATCAAACAAAAGAACCCTTGACAGCAAGAGCGGTTCACATAACCTCTGGTTCATAAAATGTCACTCATAATTTGATTACTCTCTTGACTGACAAGCCTCTGCGATAAGGACAAGCATCATTTATGACTCTAGATCAGCAGTTGCAGCACACAGCCAACAGCACGTGTCTCTGTGATGTCTTTTCCTGTAAAACTAGAAAGAAATGACATGGAATAAAGCTCTTGATCCTTGAGAAGAGACTAAACAGCTCTTAGTGTGCAGACTCTCGCAGAACAGTCTGTTTACATCTCTCTTGATCTCTTCTCATTTAAAGATAGTAGGTCGGTTTAAAGCAACAATATGTGAGAAATTATGCCGTTGCAGGTGCAGCCAACATTCACGTCTTCTAGATGAATTGTGTTATTTACATTTGATCTAGGTTCCAGGAAATTGCAGAAATATGGCTTTGGCCTAGACTGTTTTTGTGTTCATTAATTAGATTATTACTCGTAGGAAAAACTATGCAAATATGTCCACAGCATGCTAATTACAGATGCTAAAAAGATAAAAGAGCAAAATCTTTTTTGCATAAATATTGTTGTAAATTTGATCATTTTTCCCCAGGAAATTTTTCTAGCAAAAAATGTATACATTTTTAAAATACATTTATTTCATACTATAGTTAAAATCTATTTGCATATTTAATGACATATCGCTCAAGACTTAAAAAATAAAAATTATAATTAAACTTTATTTGGAGAGGACCTTCTTCAAAATGCACATTTCTTAATATTAAGCCCAATATGTTTTTTTTTTAATTATTTTTATTTACTATTAGTCTTTAAATGCATGATATTTAAAGTGTACCTGAAGTATACTTGCAGTAGTTCTACTTTAGCACAATCAAATATACTTCTTTGATTGATTGAATCTTTTGTTGACCTTCAGCAATACTTTTGTACAATAAAGTACAAGATTAATTGTTGACTTAGTATTTCAGTTTAGTATACCAAAATTACAATTGGTATTTTTAATACGTGCACAAATTTGTAATTGAAATTGCAGTACTACTTATAAATACTTCACATAATAAATGCATTTCAAAAACTTTATAGTGTATTTATTTTTCCACTATATGATTATCCTTTTGTTTACCAAGTGCATTAAACCAATTATCACACTTAATTTAACTTAAACATTTCAAATAAATGCCATCTTTTTGAATTACATAAATGTATTATGGTTTACACAAAAATATTAAACAGACAATATTAAAAAATAAAAATTGTCCAGACCTCACCAAGTCTTTTAATGGGTTTAAATGGCTGTTTACACTTCGGAAGACGTGAAATAACATGCATGTATTCGTAATAAAACTTCCTCACAACTTCCTCACCACCTTCCTCCGGGGTGGTGAATAAAGTGCCCCTGTAGTGAATCTATGCATTCTATTTGATAAATATCCATATTTTTTTAACTTAATAAGCACTTTTCTCTCATGTCTGCTGACTGTGGAAACAGGAAAAAGTCTCAGATTTACAAAAATGCATGGATTTACTACAGGAAGATTTTATTCACCCCCCAGAGCTTTGTGAGGGAATTTTATTATTTGGTGATTTTATTATGATTAGAATTTTTACTTTTTAGGTGCACTATCCCTTAAAGAGGGCAAACCAGCACCAAATCAGCATATTTTAATAATTTTAAAGAAACATGCCACTTTGAAGACTAGACTAATGTCTTTAACATTACAATCTTAAAATAGAAAGTCCATTCAAATTGCATTTTTTCCCCCACAACATTGTTGTTTTTATTTTTGATCAAATAAATGTAGTCTTGGTGTGAGCATGAGATGTGAATAACGTAAAAAATTATAGCCACTCTATAGTCCTACTGTAAATACAAGCTTTGTCCACTACTGTTTTATAAGGAGAAGAGCACTGGATGTTAAATCATGTCTGAATGAACATACCCTCTTGGTTTGAAAGCAGCAGAGGTTAGTGGCCTCACTGACACTGCTGTGACTGTGTGTGATGAACTCCTAATTAGAGGAGGAATGCCAAACTTGCCTGTCTAACAGGCACAGCGAGCCGTCTTGCCTGACAGTGAAAAGGCCTTCATTAAAGCCCACATTTGTCCTGACTAAATTTAAATGGGAAATTCAGTGTTATTTCAAGATTAGGCTCCCTTGGGTTCTGGATTCAGGTTTTGATCTACAGTACAGGCCCACTAAGAGTGTTTACCCACACGATGGCTAACGCTTGTGTTTGATAAGCCCTCTTGAAAAATATCAGTGGTTTGCCAGCTATTTGCCTGTCACCAGTTTCAAATGAGTGCTGAGAGGATTGCCTAACACCAGTTTGTGGATATGTTCATGCCTTCAGCTTTGCCAGTAGACTATGTGAGCTTGAAATAGTATTTTCTTATTGAATCCTCCTTTATATTTGTTAAACATTCTCTTTAGCTTGGCTCAGTAAACAAAGTAGATGCCATCAACACTGCTTTCTAGTGCTTGATTAAATGTAATTCAGAACTAGCAGTGTATTTGCATTAAATATTTTTATTTCCAAGCAAATTGGTAATTATTTCAGTGAAGTCAGTGTTGTACTAATTGCATTTATTCATTTATTAATGTTCATTTTGTACTCATGTACAAAAAAGACAGATTGCCTACTTCCCTGCCATTGAGATTAATGGGAATGCTAACATTTTTGACACAGGACAGTCAATACTACATTCTCACCTTGAATAAAGGGTCTATGTGAATAAAGTTGTGGGGTAGGGAACATATTTTCTGAATCACATCCCTTCGATTGTGCTCTTTGACCCATTTTTATCATTGTTAATGAGTTGCTGTATTACATATCACTTCATATCATCTATGTGCGATTCTGGCAAGTCACCTCTCTTGGAAATCCTCTGTGTTTTCTCTCTGAAACTGGGGAAGAGATGAACATAGCAAACACTGTGGTATGTTAATAACTAGTTCATTTATTTGTGTGACTGAATGCAGTTTTACTGCCTATAAATAAGAAGAATGCTGGATCCCAAGAAATGATTTATTGAGTGTTAAGTTATCCAGCTTCCAGCGGAGGCTGCAGTATTGAGCTCTTTGCTGTTTTTGCTATAAAATCCTTTGTTTTGAGATTTTGGAGAAGTTTATACTATCGTTACTTTTTGTTCATGGAAAGCTATTTGGAAATGTTGCACAAGCATACAGCCTTTGCTGAGGATGTTGCCCCATAAAGCCTTTTCAGTAACCCTGGATAGTGTATTAACTTATAATAAGTGGCTAACTGATCCACAACGACCTCTGAATGTCTAGTAAACACCTACTTATGAGTCATTGTACCAAAACAGCTTTTTTAAATGAATATTTAAGCTGTATTTATATATATATATGAATTATAAGACGGATAGTTCCGACTATAAATCCTGACTGGATGAGCTACATTCAATTCCATGCCATCTATATTAATACACACAGAGTTTTTCTGGTGCTTGGCAACCATAAACAGCTGACAGTTAAGGACTATATTATTTTTTTCATTTGATTTAATTGAATACCTGTCTTATATCTGTTTCTGCCTTTTATAAAAGTAATTCGCCACATGAGGTTGTGTGTTAAATTGATTTCTATCGCAGTTCAAGGAATTTTAGGGAAGACATTAAGCAGAGAGCACCCTTTAGCTGAGATAAATTCCTTGTAATGCATGTCCTCTCATGGCTTTTTAAATGATTTATTAACTGACAAATTGCTTAAAATATATTTCACACAATAAGGACATTTTATCTGTAGTTCTTTATTAATTCACCAGTGTAAAATGTTTTAATGCAGTGATTGTGTATGGCTAGCTTTTATATTTAGCACTGTAGATGATAAGAATGCTTATCTCAGCAGTCATTGCTGTAAAGGAGCAGCTGCTTGTGGACAAATTAAGGGCCCAAGCAATGCCTGTCTTTGTGTAACTAAAACTCCTATATAGCTATATATAATTTTTGTACATAATCATATGTAATATTTCTGTCCGGCCAGATCTGTACATCTTTCACTGACCTAACCCCAGCGGTACTTAACTAACTGGAGTTTATAAATACATCTGCATGAATAAATAGGTTTATGTTCTGCAGCTCGATTTAGCATAAAGGCTCTCTCTCACACTTAGCTTAGTATTTAGAGGCCAAGTATGAGAGCTGCCTACCTCTGCATCCTCTGTTTCTTTCACACTAGTCAGTATATATGGGTTTGGTCTAGCTATATTAGTCTGGAATCTGTGAAATGCCAGCTCCCACTGCCAGCAATCTCAACATGTTCAAGCAAGTGAGTGGACCGTGCTTTATACCACTAACACTGGGGTGTCAACCTCATTTTAAATCACGGGCCAAATTGGACTAGGTGTTATTTTATGCGAGCTGATGTATTTTTTTTTTTTTACTTTTATTTGATAAACCTTGGTGAACCCATAGAGTGTGCTTGCATAGTTTATACTCACACATCCAGGATTTAATTAATCAATATTGCCATAATATGGAGACTTTTAGATACAGTAATGTATACTGTACATACAACATTCATTATTAATTTAACAGCAACCACCAATATAGCGTGTGCATAGTATATCTTATCATTTTTAGTGACAAAAATCTCAGAAAATCCAATGAAAAGTAAGAGAAGTGATACAATTTGTTAAAAAAAAAAAAAAATCTGTTTCTGTAACACAAATTAATCCATCCTGCTGTAAACAGCAGAGTATTACAAATCTGTCATACAGATATAATAAATGTTTGGGAATGTTTTCGTCGTAATTTAATTTTGAAATTAGATTAGACCTCTCCACGGGCTGTATATTCGGCCATATGTTTGACACCCCTGCCCGAAAGGATTCTGTAAACCCATATATTTTAGAACAAGTATTACATAGCTTTTCACTTTGGCCAAATGTCTGTTGTTTAGTGTAATCTACAACATATGTTTCAGTTCTAGAAAATGGAGGTCAAGGGACAGCAAGTGCTGCGATTCCCATCACTGAGTAATTGTAGTGTTTGTGTGCATAGTGCACCGTGTGTGACTCATTTACAATGGACTGAACAATAGGAATCTTAATCATAAGATTTGCTTTTAATTATCAGAGTAAACAAAGTGGCGTAGAGAGTGTACCCCTCAGGAATGGTGAAGTTTGATCTGTGTGTGTTTGGGTATCTATCAGCGAATCAATCTCTTCTGCGTTCCAGCCAAACCAAACACAGATTAGCAGAAAGTTGAGTTTTGTTCCCCTCAGCTACGATGTGGGGTAATTGAGCACGTTGTATCTGGTGGGACTGGTGTTCCTGTGCTGTGCGGAGTGCAGTCCCATGGGAGCCGGGCGAGAGGCTCCAGCACCGGGGCCTCCATTGTTAAACTGATGGATTCCAGATGCTGGCAGAGGGAGCAGCCAAAAACTCCAGGGGCCTACGCCAAAAAACCAGGAAGCAGTCCAGCGCTATCTGAAATACTTGGAAAACATTACTTAGCTTTGTAATAACCTAGAAAAGAGCGAACGCGCCAAAATCTGCACTGAATTTTCTTACTGATTATTAGTGTCCACTGGACATGTGCTGGTTTCACAACTCAAAATAGTTGTTTTAAGGAATATGTAAGGTTCAGGGGTATTTGCTGTATAAGAGAGTAGCGTGTGTTTTGCTGTATCGCTGTAGAACTGATGTTGTATTTTGGTGAACTGTTCCATTTTTTAAAGTAGCAACACATTTTTTCTCCTGTATCGTCATGTATATCTATGAAACTGATTATCAAAAAAAGAGAACATGCAGGGTCGGGAATCGGTTCAGTGCATTGACTAAACCAAGGCAGATTTAAATGTTAGCTTGCAGTTATTTATAAGAAAGGGCAGTGTTTTCAGCACTCATTTCAATGGAAGATTATGTTATTGCATTTTAATAAAAACATGAGGTAAACATCAGCTTTAACTTAGCCTATATCATAAACCAAAAAATATATATCTCCCCCCACAGTGTTTATTGATGTTATTCATTGTTAATTAATTTTTCATGTTTTAAAAACTTGTTACAAATGCTAAAAATTTATTAAATAATAATTAACTTAATAAATGAGATTAAAGTATTCTTCAGTGTTAGTTGACACCTAATTTTTATAAACTGAACCATATTGCAAACTGTTACTGGTGACATCATTATAGTGCTTAGGTGTTAATGACTAGTTCTTTATGATTAGCAGCTTCCTTCTCTTTCTTTTTACGAACACAGATCCAGTATCAGCTACTTTAGACTCTCCAACTCCATTCATCAATAAAAAACGTCAAGGCTGACCCCAGGTCAGCAACCAAAGCTATAACATGTCAACATCAACTTTTCTTGCTTTCTAATTTCTCCCTAAATTCTGTCAGTGACTGCGCGTGATTGGATTGTTTTTCCTAACACTGAGGCATTGTGAGCTGAGAGATTTATCATTTAACAGCACACCTGTTCCCTCTTGTCAGTGTCTGCTATGCTGTCCTTGCCTTTCGGGCGTAAAAAGAGACAGCTGCACCCACAAGAAAAGGACATGGAGAGACCCAAGAAAACACTAGCCTCATTTAGCCGCCCTAGTGGGGATTAATAAATAACACCAGCGTGCACCTGACTGGAATGCTTGCTCAAGTCCGGCCGTTCGCGGAGCACTCCGGAAACTGCACACAAGACGCAGCTGATGAGCTCGACACTATCATTCTTGTGTGTGGGACTCTGGGAAAGGCCATCTGCAGGCTCTGTCTTGGCCTTGGCTGAATCTCCTCATCCAGGCCAGACAGAGCTCCACTTGATCCGTTTTCACATTGTGATGCTAATGAGCTCTGTAACACGTGTTGGTACGTTCGTGTCTGTTTACATGTGCTAAGCAATGGGATGACAGCTATTTATGTAAAGTATTTGGAGACAAGTCACAACTAAAATATTAGAATGTTATCTATAAAAAAATGCAATCAAATAATGCAAGGATTAGTTAAAATAAAAAAAAATGGAATTTAATATTTTAGTGCTACTGTTCATGTGTTTGTGTGTGTACACAAGTATATAGGAAAACATTCTGTTCAGCAATTATCAGTGTTTATTGAGTTCAGTGAGTTCATGTTTACTTAAATCAGACAAATTTTGGGCAGCATGAAACTGAATGTTTGTGGACAGCCAGCTATGCAGGTTTTATGATTAGCCAAACATTATACACAACTTTTTTTTTGTACTGCATTTGTGAAGGCAAAAAAAAAAAGTGTTTGGATTTTTGTAGTCTCCTGTTGATTCTCTGCCCCGAGAGTTGACATGCATTTCCTTGCAAAACCAAACTTCAGGAGCCGGGGCCAAAGAAGTGGTTTTTTTCAATTACCTCCAAGAATTCTCTTAAACTGCGTAGTCACCCTTCCAAGAATTCCTCAATTTTGCATACAGAAAAATATTATAACAACAGCTAAATGTGGTAAATTATTATTAAATTTCTGGCTTCTGTAGATCTGCTGTTCTCTGAAAATAGATGGCAAGAACCTATAACACCTCTATATTATGTTAAACTATTTAGTCTTTGCTGCCATTAGAAAATGGTTTGGAATGATATAATCAGATGACTTTTAGTTTTTTAAATTTGAATTTTAAAGGACGATAGAAATACATCATGTGTTCATTTTCTGATTAGATTATATGATTATTTTATTTGTTTAAATCGTTTTTATATACTTATTTATTAACTGATTGATTGCATTTACTTACTGGCTTTAAGTGGGCTCTTTTTTTTTTACTGGCCCTGACCAGAACCCTCATAATATTTCCTGCAAGCCTTATCTCTCTCCAAACACTGAATCCCTATCTCTCACTTTTCTCCTCTGGCACCCTTTTGTTAATCTATATACTCTTAATTGAAAACAGAGGGCTGATCTGAAAAGGGACTTTTAGAGTTTCTCATGTTATACCAGCGTGGAACGCATCTGCTTCTGATTTCCTTCCCCCTTCAGTCCTGTAGGGCCTGATTGGAGGAACGTCTCCAGCTGTGAGCGATGACTGCCGTGCTGTGGTATTTGTCCTGTTGCGGGGAGGTTGGCTCTGCTGTGAGGACAGCCAGAACCCCCCGCCTCATTCAGTCTCCATAGGGAACACAGCTGGAGGGATGGTGAAAGGAGACGCTCGATCTGATCTCTCTTCTCCATAAGTGTTTACAGTCACTGGATACTTCCATCTCTTCTATGTCATAAGCAGTCAGAAAGCTCAGAAATGTTCTGCTTGGTCCTCAGAGTGTGACCCTGCTGTCATTTAAGGCTGCTAGGATTAACAATGTGTGGGTCTTTGGAACGAGATTCACCTTACTGAGTGTTGACAGGCAGTAAATATTTTGAGCGTTTTGTGTTTATGGTGAGCGGCTGTTTTTGTCTATTTGTGCTCCAAAAAATAACTGTAACTCCTTCAAACAGCTGGATAGTGAGGGTCCTTTTTTCAAAACCCCTCTTACAGCTAATGTATGTTGCTTCTGAAGTAAACATTGCCTTGCGGCAGGATGTGAGAGACATATCAAACATCAGCTATTCATTCAGTGTTGCTCTTATCGATTCTCTTTCCTGTCTTTAAGCTGTGTTTCCATTGGACAAACAGCCAGATTGATTTACACAAACCTGCTGTGTCCATTAAGCTCGGGTTGGGTTAAAATGGTTACATTACTTCTAGAGCAATGCACTGGATAGAACTGTGTAAACACAAATCTGCAACACACAGGCTTCGGTCAGGATGTGTTTAGACTGTGGCGTTTCTGACAATGCCATTAGTTTGTCATTTCCCTGGTGGTGACTGTAAGTAGAGCGTACTCTCCATTGCCTTATTTCCTCTGAGATTGTTGCTTTTGGAAAATAATGAGTGTTTTGTTTTGAGCAATTGCTTATTTTGTGGGAGGAATATTCTCAGAGCTAAAACAATAGGATAATAAATTTTGGGTTCTTGGGTTTGTGGATTTTTGATCCGGTGGTTAGTGCAAGACTAATGTGTTTCAAATGAGCAACAAATAGTTTATTTATTTAAAACTAAATAAATATACTATTATTTTCATATTTTAGATATATTTTTTCTTTTTATTTCATTATTGTTTGCATCATATCCCCCTTTTTTGCTTTAGAAAGCTGAGTTCATCTCTATAAGCTACAGAATGTCTAAATGTCAAATTCGCCAGGTTTCCTTCACACTGCCAGCGTAGCTCTATTGGGCTAAAATCTATTAAAAACACAGCCAAAATAGGTCAGACTGCTGTAAACAGAATATCATGTGTGTCCTCTGGCATTTGCCCAGAGACCTCTGCAGTGCTGGATATATAGAGCCTTTTTCACAGAGTTGTGAATTCTTCAAAACTGCTGATCAAATCTGATGATGCCGTAACTTACGAGCGCCCGCCGGTCTTATCCAGTTGCGATTCGTGGAGATTTGCCCACTGTTTACTTTGTGGTATAGTTTAGCATGCAAGGTGCCAGAGGTTTAGACAACCCTATATACTGTATACACTACTGGTCAAACGATTTTTTTTTACTTTTGCTGAAAGAGTTCTCATATTCTTACTAAAAATGCATTAGTTTGATCAAACATGGGTCAAAGATCTGCATCAAAAGAAATTTAAAATAGTGATTTTATGTCTATAGAAAGCGCAATGGTTGTAAATAAAGTGTCTACTTTTAAGGTTTTTAAATAATTTTTTGGAGAATAAAATGTCAAAATTTTGTTACAATTATGTTACATTGTCATTCAGTGTAACATAATATTTATGTAAAAAGCATGCTTATTCTGACTTGTACAAATATATAAAAGTTAAAAATTAATTTTTTTGTGTGTTTTAAATATTAAAAATCTCTTACTGACAAATAGGCAAATTAAAATAATTAGTATCGAAGGTGGAAGTAATTAGTCTTTCAATATGTAAGAAAACAATTATCCTTGTAAATATGCCTGACAAAATGCCTGACATTTTAGTGGGTGTCTTCTGTAAATCAGGGGAAAATGTATGATATTTATTTTTTGCTCACAAATCTTACATTTAATTAAACAGAAACACTATCAAGCAGTATTTGACAATGTTTTTATGCTTAAAACTTTTTTAGTTTTTGACCCACACATACAGTAATTGACACATGAATATTGTGAAATATTATTAGAATAAAAAAAACTTACGCCCATGTTGGAAAAGCTGAATTTTCAGCAGCAGTCTATATTGTCACATGATCTGCAATTTTGGTACTTAATTATATTTTCAATACAAATACAGGACAATTATTTTAAAGTGTAATAAAATTTCCCAATATCCCAATTCTATGATGTAAAGCTTTAACTCTATCCATTCATGAACTAATACTATTCTCAAAACACACCTGAGTTTCAGACCACGGGGCAGTCCTTGACACCAAAATCAAACTCCATGTTGAGTTAATTACTAAATGTTTGAAGGAAAGCAGTGTTTCTGACACTAGATATCGCTGATTGTTTTGCCTGTTCTTTGATTTAGGACCTCACCCACACCAGACCACCAGCATTATGATAGCACAGGGACTGGCACCATCGCAGAGATGGCCTTGCGTCAGACTTTCTGTGAAGTTTGAAAGTATCGCCAAAACAACAGCCACAACCGTCATGCTTTCCAGCTGTTGTCGACAGTGGTTGACTTATGGTGTTTAAGGTTGGGGAGGAGAGCCTTTTACATGCAGTGTGTCAGTTGGCCAGTTGGCTCTGGGTGGATGGAAGCAGATGCTAATAAATGATATCACTTGTTTTTCGCTCATATGGGACCTGGAACTTAATTTCCAAATCCTCTCACCAGTAAAGCAGCTTTAGGGCTTCCTATCCCCTTAACAGTGTGGAATAAACACTCTGGTAGCCAGTGATTTGCTATGCAAGATTACACACGGTTGGATGCATGGATTCACATTCTAAATCCTGTTTAGTGTTACAGCAATTTAGTAAAAATCATAGACACTCATGTGCTCACAATGCACTACTACTAGCCCCTTTCTGTTCTCTTGTAGGAGAACTGAGTCAAAAAGGAAGCACAGGGTATGTATTAATGTACACTCTGTGACCAGAAGACCACACCACAATTATCTGTTGAGGTTTGAAGTCACTTACATAATTAAAATCATTAGAATTCCTCATATAGTGATTTCTTGAATTTTTGTAGTGGTTTGGAGTTTGAACTCTCCAGCTGAAGTCTGCCATACCACACATAGCATCTTGTTCAGTTTAGGAAGATGAAAAAAAGACAAAAAAACAGTGTCGCATTTCAAGTTAGCAGCAGTTTGACAGACTTGAGTTAAGCATTTTAAGTGTGTATGGCTTGGATAAACTTTGACTAAAATGATGTTTGCGATTCTCAAGGGAAAAACCATGTCTTTTCTTTTTGCTGTTTTAGAGGCCTGGATATTGATATCAGCATTGACTCACTTTGTTGAAACTACACCCATAACCCTTCTGAGAAAATGCATTGTTGTAAAGAAAAAAAGCCAATTCTATAGATTTTTGTAATTGGTAATTTCTCTTGCGGTTCTTTTCGTAGATATTTGATACTTCAGTTTTATGATTATTGTGAGTAAAAGGTCTCAACAATAACATCAGATTTTCCATTCTGTAAGTTTGCAATGTCCAAATATACTTTTATTTTGAATTAAATTTAAATAATAGTATAGAATTTTAATATCAGCCATTTATCAATTATGGTCATAATTTGAAAATAATGACTGTCTTATCAGTATCAGTATAATTTAATAAAAATGACTGCATGATGCTCGCCAGATGTTACCCTTCCTGATATTTTAAGAGAAACAACAGTGTTGTCTTGTTCTCAAAAGCATCAAAGATTGTGTGCAATCCTTTACTTATTTGCATAAAATTTGCTCAGTCTCAAATTACCAAAAATATACAAATTTTCCACAATCCATAGAAGCTTCAAATTGCTTCCGAGCTGCACCAAGTCAAAGCTGTTTCCGCGGATTGGACGAATGTAGGTATTCTAAGCTGAACTCTCATTAATTAGACTCTGTCTCTGACATGTCCTCTCAGGCAAGACCCAAAGGTGAAGGACTGACTCCATACCAAGGCAAGAAGAGGTGCTTTGGTGAATACAAGTGCCCTAAGTGCAAGAGGAAGTGGATGAGTGGGAACTCCTGGGCCAACATGGGACAGGAATGCATCAAATGCCATATCAATGTTTATCCTCATAAACAGGTACAGTATCCATGTTTTAACAGCTCATATAATCTAAAACTGTATTGATAAAATGCTACATGCAAGTTTCTCTAATCTGTCAGTTAACTGAGTAAGCACATGTGGTGGAATCTTCCAAGAAGTTCTTATAGATGGGGCCCAGCAGGTAACATAAACTCAAGGCATCAGTCTAACCCAAATACCCCTTGAACTCAAGAAGAGGTCATTTTTCAGGAAGTCAATGTACACAAAACTCATCTACACTGTAAAAAGCAGGCAACCTATTTGTTCAGATATTTCCACATGAAACGCATTTTTAGGTTATTCTTTTGTAGTAAAATTATTAACTATTCTTAAATGACGTCTGGAGACTTAACCTTGTTTTTAAAGAAGCATTGCATGGTTCTAGGTAAACATGCAAATGGCTCTGGGGAGGGAAGCATTCAATGAAATTACTTTCAGTACAAGTAGTTTTGCATCCACATGCATTAGCAGCCGTCGTACTGAAGAAACCAGCTGTTGAGAAGGCCAACTCTTCCACAGGACAGAGTATTATGGCTAATTCCATTCTGACAAGCGAATTCTTTAGCTTCTCAGTCTCACCTACTTAACATGTTTCCTGCAGTAAGCGTGCGAGATGTGCAGCGCACTGCAACATATATCAAAAGCCTTTAAGGGTTTGCAGCTGGCCTTCTTTGCCTGTAACTCAAGCAAACATGAAAATTTCAGTTTTTATTGTTCTCTCAAAATGGAAATCATTGTTCCAAGCCGTGCAGTATGGAAATCGCTCAATACTCCAGATTGTACGCCGTAAAGTATGTTATATCTCCAGTCGCTCCCGACGGACGATTAAGTGAAAGTGTCTGAATAGCGCCAATGCCACACTGCTGCATAAAATAGCCAGAATGTGCTCGAGAAGCAGGCGTCCAGAGATCCCTGCTTTTATCATTCTCATTTTTAACGACATGCACAGGGAACACGGCTGACATCTTTACAGTATGAGAGCAGACATGGAGCAGAGGTATTATATAAAGTCCTCCCAAGCTTCCTGGGTTTTTTGGTTTTGGCAGGAATTCGTTCTGCTTATTAAGAGCATCAAGGCTGCAGTTGCCAAATTATTAATTCGCAGAGGTATTAGACATTTCCTCTTATTATCATTCACAAAAGCCTTTGGCACACAAGCAAACACTCCCTCGGGTTGCAGTACTGTCTCCTCCCAATGGCCCGTCGTAACCTGGTTTTCCGTAATTCACGGAGCGCAACTGAGAGGTACAGGAAAGAATAACAAGATTGTAAAACGATCTTCCAAAAGCAGTGGGTGGGAAAACAAATAATTGCGAAAGTATTATTTGTGATCAACAGCCAAAAAGATTTGGCTCGTGCACGTTCTCAGTGTCTTTTGTGTCTCGTCCAAAACAAAGATTCGCTATAGAGTCTTCCCTCCCTGGTTGTCGTCTTGAGCGATGGAATCCTGTAGGCACCTAAACTTGCTTGGGATCCTCTTGCATATTAATCTCTGCAAAATTACTGAAGGGAAAAAATGAAATGAAGTCTTAATAACAAAACATGTAGTTCTGGCAGCGATTGCAAACACAACAAGGACGACTTGGCTCTTGATAGCCATCCTAAACAAATTTTTGACACACCCCTGCGGTTGGTCCATTGTGGTTTGAGACTTGGACCTACGCGATCCCGATACTTCGTCTCCAAACCCATATCTCCGAAGAGTCTAGCCAAGCGCAAAAAGAAATCTCCGGTTTCAACCTGACTGATGTTGTGGACAGAAGTACACGTGCACTCAAACTGTGATTCACATTATCTGCTCCTCTCAGCGTCCTTTAGAGAAACCAGACGGCCTGGACGTTTCGGACCAGAGCAAGGAACACCCGCAGCATCTGTGCGAGAAGTGCAAAGTCCTGGGCTACTACTGCCGCCGCGTGCAATAAGGAGGATCCCGAGGTCGTCTCCACCCTTTCCCATCGCTTCGCCTACCAAGCGCTCCAAGAAAAAGTGAAAAGTGCCAAAACATTCATGTAAATATCTCTAACGCTAGTAACGGCTTTGTGTATCAGCAGCATGCGACGCATTTATTGTGTATAATGGACAATATGTTTGGGACAGTGTTTCTATCCGTATGGGACGCAGTGGATTACCTCACCACTGCGCCCCCTGATTGTGTGTTTACAGACTCTCCCTTCATTCTCCCTGCCAAGTGAACTATGAGGATGTGCCGAGCACTAAAGGTGTCGTGTTAGTTTGCTCAAACAAGGGCCCAGTGTGCCTTTGCAGAGTTTTTGGGTCAATAGCACATCATATTAACTGTGAATTAACAGAGGGACAATGGACTTTCCATCCCTAGCTTTTGTGTCACATATTTATTTATGTTTGTGTATCGTTTCGTAGTGCAATTGAATGAACTAAACTGGGATAATTTCATCCGTGTTTATATCTGGACAGGTATTGTCTAACCCCACCTCTTGCCATTAGAAACTACTGTAGAATAGAACTTTCTAATGCTTCGGATTAGCGCATCAGGTAGCTTATATCTTTCACGTACATGTATGAATTGCCAAATGCGAGATGTTTTTTCAAGTTGGTTAAATGCAGCCCTGGAGGCATTTGAATCGAGTTGTTGGCAACTATGCAAAACCATTGCAGCTTATACAGAGTCATCAGTTCCTTACAGTCGAATGAAGTGTGTGTGGATGATCGAAACGAAGCCGTGGCTAGCTGACCGTCACCGTCCTTTGAAATGTGATTACGTATGTTGTCAATTGGTGCCAGAGTACTGCTTCAAGCGTCTTAGAAACCCACGTAAAGCGTTTTTGGTACAGGGGTCAAAATGTGAGCTTTTCAGTCTATGCGCTAGCATTTAAAAAATAACGCCGGCTCTTCACTGAGATATTTAGCTCAGGATAGTGTGTTTTTAAATGACACATCTCAGATGAAATAGTGTGCATCTGTCTTATATAAACACCGCTCTTAAAAATGTTATTAAGTCATTTCAATGTTATGCAACACATTTATTTGTAATTTCGAAATCTAAATCCTCCGCTTTTGAAAATGAAGGTTATAAAAGTGTTTTTCCCCCCAAAGCAGTTTTTGAAAGAACCATAAAGAACCTTTTGTGCAAAGAATAGATTCTAGGGACGTTTGAATTTGACCCTTGCACTAAAATATGTTTCATTAAAGAAATTCTTCGCTGTTTACAATCATTCTGATCATATCTCAGAATTAAATCCTTAATTTTTAATGTTTTTATTGCCTAACCCCGCATTTGTATGTTTATAGATTGGCTACAAACGTACCTGATGAATTACACCCTGTTTAAACAGTGACTTTTGGGAAGCATTTTCTATTTAAGTGGACAAATATATGGCTGTAAAGGGAAAAGAAAGACAAAGTAAGTAATGCTGAAGAGTTTTTTTGTGATGTAACGAGAAAAACCATCGGGAACATTAGACTGATCAGAAGATGTTTGATTGAGAGCATGATGATGGAAGGGTGTTATTTGGATGGAAGTAAGTGTGTACGGGATCTCATCTATGTGCCTTTACCTCTTGTTATGGCTCACACAAATTACTAATTGATCATATTTGAGTGTAGCCAAGGATTATTAAACAATAAATGTTGCTTTACAGTACGTGTTCCAGTAGGAAGTCATAGATGAATATAACGTGAATTATGTCAATCCTAGATGTACATATGAAGTTAAATGCATTTACATGGTAAATACAGTGTGCATAACTGTTTACTTATTGTTGGAGTCCACATATTTTCTTTTGAATGTTAGTTAATGTTTCATTCATTGGGATAAACGCAGATGAAGATATGAGTCTTGTCTGAAGGGAACGTCTAGTGCCTTAACACAGTTTGGTTATGAAAAGTCCAAGGAATGTCATGTATGATGCAGAGGAATTGAAGGAGCAGATTAGATGCCTGAAAATGTAAACCAGCTCATTTTAGTTTAGTTGAAAAAAATGGCTTTGAGGTTCTGATGGGAAATTAAAGGAGTATGAACTGCCAGGGAGTCAATCATTAGATCACTGTTAAATAAAAAACAAGGCTGTTTCTGCGAGTCACTGCTTTGTTCTTTGGACGTCATCGTTGTTTCTGAGCCTTTATTTCTTGGTAACTGTTTTTCTGGTGTTGCTAATGGCTTCGTTGTGTGTACATTCTTACACGCCAAGGTTTACTTCAGGCCTCATTTAGGCTGAGTTACTCTGCTTTTTGATAAACACCGTAATGAAAATAACCAGTGAAATAAATGATCACTGCGGATTCATCATAATCATTGCTGATCACCCATAGCTGGTAGTCTGCACAGAATGATTTCCTTGCGTCTTTGGGATCAATTCAATTTATTGTCAGGTCACTTTAACAGATGACCCAGTGCACCACTAGATTGATGCCTTATTATTGCAAAATAGTTGCATTGCACTATATACGTGACTAAAATGATAACAGCCCTTGTTGAAGGCATATATTACTTAAACGAGCTTCCCCTGATTTCTGCTTTATTGAATGAAAGACAGAGCTGGTGGTATTGACAGAGTGTACATGCATTTAAAACTATACAAAGTGCTTTTTGCGCATGTGTTTTTGTCTTGAAATACATATACTTGACTTTTTATAGCTCACTTTCAGTATAAACTTGTTATTTTCTATTAAAGGTATGTGTATTTTGGAAACAATATAGATAATGAAGATTTTGGAGCAATTTGATATCCAGACAAGATTTTGATGTTTTCCCTTACAAAGATACTAGTATGTGTTTTGTGTATATATTCGATTACCATCATTATCAAGTTAGCTATTTCGAAATGTTATGATGCAATATAAAACTTGTGTATGTGAAAAAGGGCAAAATGCTGAGATGCAAAAGAGCTGGGAGTTTTTTTGTTTTTTCTTCCTTCGATGTTTTACAATAATCCTTGATTATATCCTACAGAAATATTTATGGAAGGATTTTGTTCTTTTTTTAACAATTCAATTCTTTTTTTGTATAAAATATGCAACAGAAGCTACTCTATGAAGAAAATATTGATGACTACATAGAATATTATTCAAAAGTTGGTACATAGTTATTATGCCCTTACAAGCCATTTTATTTGTGTTTTGTTATTCTAGATGTTATCGGTATATAGTATCCTTACCTTTTACGAGCATCCGTGTGCTTTAATGTTGTTTCGAATCTTTGCGTGTCTTGCTATACAGCATGAATGTTTTGATTTGCATTTATAGGAAACCTGTAACACTCATCCTAACTTCACAAACAGCTGTTTTTCACATAACAGAGCCTGACTGTAAGTCGCAGGGCCTTTTTATCGAGGTGTTTTATAGACGCAAAACAGTGGCAAAAAAACGTGACTAACTCCAGTCATTGACCATAACACTGAATTGCACGTACAAACCTTTTACATGGTCGAAATGTGTTTGTGAATCAGGCCCATACTGTACGAAACTGTGAGCTCTAGTTAGCCGTCTCCAGTTACTGCCAAGTCCAGGAATGATGTCGAAATATTTTTCTTCGTATGTAAAAATGGGGGGGTGACTATTTTTCAAACAAGTGTGTGGGACTGAAGTTTGCATGTGCATGTTTTTTCAATGATTCAAGATTTATCATTTGTGCAATGTATTCTTATTTAATATTAATACATGTTTAATTCTTGCCAAGATAGCTTTTGTAGAATACACCTCTCTAATTGTGAGTCATTAATAAATGCCTTTTTTCACTCCTAGGATTTCCAGTACCATTAATAGATTTACTGAATGTACTGATTTAACACTCATGTTTGTAATGTCTGTAAAATATTTGTCATCATATTGGAGTGGACCGAGCGACAGAAAGTGTGGATAAAAGAGAATGTGTTAGAATGTGGGACGAGATGAAATCTGTTGCTCTGCGTCCATGAAACGGCATTCCGATATGTGCCTTATTTGTTAGTTAGGAAAACTGAAGACTGTGCTTTTAGAAGTTTGTTCGATTAAAACATTGACTAAGTGAACAATGACTCCGTTTGGTTTTTTCCTTATAGCACACAGTGATGTATATTTCTGTTCAATCTGTGCCAGATATATGTACAGCCTGTTTTTGGATTTCAACATGTACTTTGGCCCGTGTCTGGGTGTTGTGAAATTGTGTCCATTTTAAATCAGTCATGCTGAAGGCGGTATGGACTGATTAATTATTTAGATATGGTCCTTGGAAATGATGCTTGTGTAATAGAAAACCATAGCCTTTGGGAACAGTTGTGATTCTGACATCACATTCATTTACTGCCGAATAATCTTTCAGTTCAGCGTTCGCCTGGTCTTCGCAAAAGTGCAGGTTTGAAGACACAGATGTGTATTTTTTCACTCGACCTAATTACTTGTAATGATTGTAAACACATGAGTGCAACGATGACGCTGGCTGTACTTTTGAAGCCAACTTTAAGTAATTGGTCTACACATTCCAAATCCCTTAAACTTCACTAGAGGGTGGAGGCCCAAATTATATCAAGTTTGTTGCAACAATGCAGACTTAAACAGAGCGGGAATGAGAATGTCTCTATAGCAACATTGCAATCGGAGAAGTCAAACAAACCAGTTGTGAGTTCAGACCCCATATGGTTTCATTTAGGAAAGAGCACTGTTTTCCACAAAGGTTCATAATTTACTTTCATAAGGCATTACTGTGATAAGCTACACCTACACACCGTCTAAAACCGACTGCTCATTTTCATTTCAGGGTATGTGAATGTCAGCTGGCTGCAGTTATAATGGAACACATCTGACAAACTCGTATTCCCAACCGTCTCCACAAACCATTGTACGAACATGTTCAGAGGACTCGTGCTGAAAGTTTAACGTTGGAGGTGGAGAATCTTTACAGCCAAACAGGATGTCATATCCTGCTTAAGGGGGACAGGAAATCTTGTCGCTGGATAGAGTCTAAAAAAAGGTTTGGGATCATTCTCAGGAAGATTTAAAAAGCATGCCACGCAACCAGATATACTGGTGCAGTTGTAGCCGGCTCTCATCTGGAAAACAGCCTTGAGTCATTAAAAAAAAAAAAAATGGGCACAGGATGCAAATATCCTGGAAGAAATTCCATATGTCAAACCCAGTTTCATGTGTAATTTATTTATTTAAAAAACCTCCCGGGGTTTCGCTGGCATGGTTCTTAGAAGGTAAACAATCTCTGTATAGCTTATATCGTAATTTCAAAACCAAAAGGAGGCTTTAACAGTATAAATTTCCTTGTGGCCCATGGCATTTGACCCATAAGCAAGATGAGTTGTGTTGGGGTAAGTATTTACCATACTTGCAGAGTCATTTGCTTACTTAGTAAGCATTAAAACACCTTAATGGATCCATAGACTGACACAATCAAATGTCAATAGGTACTTCGGTAACAAATGTAAAAATAAAAAAATTACTTTAAAATAAATGCATAAGCAGTTTTGTTGTGAATGCACATCCTTGGTTACTTGAGTTCTCCACAGTCTGTGATGACAATCTTCTTCACGGTCCCTCCATCATGCAGGCCGCAGGACTCCATTACAGAGACGGTCTCCATTCCTTCTTTAACCTGCCCGAAAACAACATGTTTGCCATCGAGCCTGAAAGGGAACGACAGGAGCATCAATCCCATAAAAAAAAAATTCAACAATTAAGACACTTGGGATGGGTAACAATTAAATCAAAAACCTTTCCACCATCATACCATTCTGTTTTTGCAGTGCAGATGAAAAACTGGGATCCATTTGTGTTTGGCCCAGAGTTCGCCATAGACAGAACACCTACCAGAAAGACATCAGACCACCTCCTGAGTTACTGCATGCGTTTTATAGGCAAATTTGTCACTTTCAATAGTTTAATGATATAGAGATTCAGGGAAAATCTAACAATCAACAGTTCCACAATAACAACCAGAGAATAAAAAAATAAAGAGTTTGAAAGCAGCAGGGGGTACTGGATGAAAGACAACATCTGGTTTGGGTAAGTTACGGCTCTCTATTACAATTACATCCAGTCATGTATTACACAACCCAACATTATTTGCCCATATTAATCTATCAAAAGGGTTTGCTGGTGTAGGATCCCCCTGGCACCAAATATGCACTAGGATAGGCTGGCTTTGACTTGCTTAGAAAGTAGGTCATTTGTTTAAAGATTACAAAAGCAATTTCTGCAACTAAGGGGGCCTCACTACCACCTTGTGGCTGTAAACAGATGCACATGCAGCTTTTGCACTTTTCCTCAGACTTGTAATGATGAAATTGAGCTGAATCAGATCCCAGAGGAACTGAGTAGATGCCATGTCTAGACGCATGCAGAAGGGAACTATGGATTTCCACAGAATCGGATTGTCCTCCATTGATGAATTGCATTATTAAATGTTTTTGAATAAATTATGTAGGCAGCTACCAACGTGACTGCAGAACCAAAAACTCTGTTATTGCTAACACACTTTGTTTACACCCTTTTACAGATTCTTAAAACAATTTTGTTTCATCCCATGAGTACTCTCTACTTTTGTGACAGATTAAATCAAGTATGAAGTAAGAGTGACATCACCTGGTCCGGTGTGTTTTAGCTTGAAATTCTCATCGTTGAATGTCTTTCCATAAATAGACTTTCCACCAGTGCCATTATGATTAGTGAAATCTCCACCCTGTCAACAAAACATAAATCATTAGCTGGCCTTAGGATCAAAACATATAACTCATAACCAACAAATAAAACTGAAGGGATAAGATGGCATTTTTTACATAATAAATAATGGTAATGCTGAAGGACACAATGAGCAGTATCATTACTAATTTAATACCTGACACATAAACTCAGGGATGATTCTGTGAAATACTGAACCCTTATATCCAAAGCCATGCTCTCCTGTACAAAGGGCCCGGAAATTTGCTGAAAGACAAGAACCAGTTTGAAAACCACACTGAATAAAACTGACATTTATATTTGTTTATTAAAATCATGTTTTACATATAATACTGTGTATTTTATACTACATCTAAAATTAATTGCACATTGTAAGGCCACATAAATATTAGATTTTTAATTTTTATGAAACCCATATTTGCTTACCAGCTGTTTTGGGTACAACTTCAGCATAAAGCTGCAAATAAAGTACGAAAAACCTGTCTTTAAAATAATGATGATAATAATTATGAACACAGTAATAATACTCATATTTTTCATCATTATTATTATTATTAGTATTGTATTATAGTTAATAATAATAATAAATATTAGTAATAAAGAATTGCTCTATTTTCTTCTAACGTTATGAAAGTTAGTTTTAGCCATTGGATGGACGCCTTGGCAAGAAAAATAACTCTTTCCCTCGCTCTTCATTGTACTCAAACATTTATGATACATCACAAATTCAGCTTAAACGTCATCACTTGCCTCAATAATAATTCTTCCAATGAACTCGTCGTCAGCTGCAATATCCATAAAGACAACAGGGTTCTTCACCGGTCCTGAAATCAGTTTGTTCGCAGCTATTGCGAGAGAGCAATATTTCATGCGGTTTTTCATCTGTAACATTCTTGCTGTATTTTTGAAAACCCATAAACGAACACATATAAGAACCAGCACTCAAGGTTATAACTGGCGTACACACACATCACGTGACCTGTTCTTCTATGGTCAAGTTAAAATCCACAGCGACACCATGTGGACTGATGAGGCCAAACAACTTTTCGTATTCAGTCGGTTTTATCAATTCAATTACTTTTTGAGTCCTTTGGATCATCAATATTCAAAACGTAAAAAGTCCACGTTATGGTCACGTGATGTGTTCTTTCTTTGGCGTTGGACATTTTTTTGCTAATTTGATACTACTTTCAGAAAATTATTAAACCAGCGAGGCATTTGCAGCAGTCAACAAAATATAGGTGCTGGTCATTTAATTAGAATTTCTTCAAATCAAAAAGTTCCAAAACTTATTCCTTTCAAGTAGTGGAACTCTTCATTTATTCCACACAGGCTGATATATTTCAAGTGTTTGTTTCTTTTAATTTTGATAATTATAACCCGAAATTCAGTATTTAGAATATTGTGAAAAGGTTCAGAATTGAAGACACATGGTGCCACACTCTAATCAGCTAATTAACTCAAAACACCTGCAAAGGCCTTTAAATGGTCTGGAGAGGCGTAGAGAGAATAGAGAGCTGAAGCGAAGGAAAGGTAAACGTGTATAAGCAATAGGGATAACCGCACCCTGGAAAGAATTGTGAAACAAAACCCATTCAAAAATATGTGGGGGAGATACACAAAGAGTGGACTGCAACTGGAGTCAAGAAGTACACACTACACACAGACGTATGCAAGACATGGGTTTCAGCTTTGCATTCCTTGTGTCAAGCCACTCTTGAACAACAGACAGCGTCAGAAGTGTCTCGCCTGGGCTAAAGACAACAAGGACTGGATTGCTGAGTGGTCCACAGTTATGTTCTCTGATGAAAGTAAATTGGAAATCAGGGTCCCAGAGTCTGGAGAAGGAGAGGAGAGGCACAGAATATACATTGCTTGAGGTCCAGTATAAAGTGTCCACAGTCAGTGATTTTTTGGGGTGCCATGTCATCTGCTTGTGTTGGTTCACTGTGTTTTCTGAGATCCAAGGTCAACACAGGTTTTAGAGCACTTCATGCTTCCTGCTGCTGACCAACATAATGGAGATGCAGATTTAATTTTCCAACTGGACTTTGCACCTGCACAGTGCCAAAGCTACCAGTACCTGGTTTAAGGACCATGGTATCCCTCTTCTTAACTCGCCTGACCTGGTATTGTGAAGAGGAAGATGCGATGTGCCAGACCCAACAATGCAGAAGAGCTGAAGGCCACCATCAGAGCAACCTAGGCTCTCAAAGCACCTGAGCAGTGCCACAGACTGATCGACTCCATGCCTCGCCGCGTTGCTGCAGTAATTCAGGCAAAGTGGTGTACATGCTCATACTGTTCATGTTCATATTTCTCAGTAGGCCAAGATTTCTAAAACTCTTTTCTTTGTATTGGTCTTAAGTTATATTAAAATTTTCCGAGATACTGAATTTGGGGTTTTCATTAGTTGTCAGTCAAGAAATAAAAACTTGAAGTATATCAGTGTGGAATGAAGGAATACAAGTTTCACTTCTTGAGTGGAATCAATGAAATAATCAACTTTTTGAAGATATTCTAATTATATGACCAGCACCTGTAGAGAAAAAAGTTATAGATCAAAGTCATTTGTGGGAAAAACACTCCATGCTTTTTCTAGAGTCTTTAATAAATATTAATAATAATGTGTGTTTTTGTATTGGACAAGTCTGTAAAGATAATAATTAGCCTATTACCAGCTTCCTATAATCTTTTTATCCAGTTTATTCATAAGATTCGAGTAAGATTAATAAAAACTCCCCATTATGTTATCCTCCATGTGCTCCATTGTGCTTTTTTACACATACTGTAGAAAACATTTTCCTTCTGTTTCTGCTCTGCTCCATTTCTGTTCTTTGTGGTTGTTTTCTTGCAGTGTTTCATGGCAGATTCTCTCAGCTACCCTTTACACCAAATGAAAAACCAGAAACGACAGAATCTTGTTTCATCTGAATACATATTTATTAGATAAATATTAGGATGTCACAGCATCTAACTACATACAGTTTTGCAAGACTAAAAATCACAATTAGTTTTTTGTTGTCGTTTTTTTTTTCTTCTGACCAGTTTAGAATATGAAATGATTGTACAACAGAATGTACAAGCAAAGTCAACTGCGACGTTTGGTGCCAATCACCTCAGATTGTACCTCCTATTTGTTTTTCATTTTCCTGATCATGATATCAAAATTGTACAAACTCTGGATTTTGGTTACAATCTTTTGGAACCGCTCCTGGCCCCGTGTCCCTATTGTCCAAATTATTTCCCCAGGATTTTCTTCATTATCTTCTGTAGCACCTTATTAAGTACACAAGAAATGGAGCAATACACATTAGCTAAATATTACACAAATGTAAAACAAATGTGTCTCTTTTTATCCCCTCCCCGAATTCCTCAGTCATGTGGGATGAATATTTTACAAAAGTGAACAAATGCTTAGAGGTTCCACAGACGCTAACAAACACAGATTCATTTGACCCAATTTAGATTCTGATGGGAGGATGCAAGCTTTACAAATTCTAAATACACAATGCACATTCCCCTGGGGAAAATGAATACATTTCTGTTAACGTGTCTCTATTTATCATTTACATATGTACATGCATCCCTAATGTGCCCCTTCCCCCTTTTTCCTTCGACCCTCACTGAACCCTCACCTGTGGCCGAGTAGCAAACACACCGTCTATTTCACTTTAACCTTTCTGTCCCTGCCTCTTCAACGACTGTACATCAACAGTACAACTTTAGGAGTCTTTAAGTTCAGTTTATGCCTATTTGTGTCTACAAAGTGGGAACGAATATGTGGCAGTGCATCTTTGAAAAAGGATATACAAGTGAACTACAGACAAACGCTATAGAACCCACGCTTTCCTGTTGGAGTTCTAAGTATTTAAATTGTCAACGACAAACATCATTTTTGTACAGAATTCTACACCAAGAAGAACAGGAAAAAACAAACAAACTAAAAACTAATATTGCAAATCATAAAAAAATAACTTAAAACTCATCCCAAACAGTATTCAATTGTACAGATGCCAGCCTTCTTCATCAGTCTGAGTAACATCAGTATCACGGAAATGTCGTTACAAATATTATAAATACTGATAATTATTCAAGCGGGCAATTTTGATGTAAAAAAAAAATCTGAAGAAAATCCATCTTGTACTTATGGACGTTATTAACCTTCACTGAGCTGCTGCTGCTGCTAAAAAACTAATTTCTGTAAGAATTGAATGCATCGATGGGTATTGAGATAATATATATCTTCATTATATAATTGAATTAAAAAGTAGAAATCTATAAATATAGAACATATTCTAACACTTCATTGTTTGCTGTGTAATTACTATGATATTACTTGTAAACAAATTGCTAAAAGTCAAACATCATACATTTGATTAAATCCTATGGGTAACAATTTAAAAATGGGCTTGTCAAAATAGGTTTGGGCCACGTTCTCAAATCAGGGTGCATAACTTTGGTAATCCATCGACATCTAATAAATGTACACATTTTTGTACATTTGTACAATTGTAACAACAGAAAAAAAACAATAATTATCATTATATGAACAATATATTGTGCATTATAAAATAAAACTTTAACAACAGTTTATGATTAAAAGGCTGAAGTAAAACAGAACAGAAGAAATTATTCTCGTTTAAAATAAGGGGAGATTGGCAACAGTGAATGTTTCGACATTGTATGCAGTTTGTCAGAAGAGGTGTACAAACATCAAGGGCCTAAGACGACCAAGCCTCATGCATGAAGAGAACTCACAGAGATGACACGACTGACTTCCCTTTGAAATGTGAATTGGTTTCTTCTTGCTCTGTGACCGCTAGTGTGAACAATCCATAGGACGTTGCGGGAGGAGGAACAGTCTGTCGGAAGATGCACAATATTATGGGTACAGTGCTGAAATGTTTGCGATTCTTTCTCGAAGGAAGGAAAAAAATGCATGCCGTGATGCCCTCTAGCATTTGTTTAGAACATGATGCATATTTCTGAAGGTGCAGGACATATGAATCACATTACAAAATGAGGTGCAAAGCTGCATGGTGTACAGGGACAGAACACATTCTCGTGTCCCGTGACGTGAGAGTTTGGGAGTGTTTGGAGGGCTTTCGCAAAACTCCCATCATTAGTCTCTGGGATGGGAGGGTCAGATCATTCTGGTGATTCAGAGATGAGCTTTTTTTGCCTTTTGTTGTCTCCTTTACAGGCTTCCAGGTGCAGTTTTACGCATTCTCTTGTGCTTTTTCGATGGAGATGGACAGACAAACAGTGTGGACATCCAGCAGACGAGGACTTGGGAAGCTGTGGTGGTAGAGCTTGGAAGAACAAACCTTCAAGAGATTGCGGACACACAGAGGCCAGTACAGGAAGAAATATTATATATATATAAATATATATATATATATATATACACACACATATACATACATATATGTGTGTATATATATATATATATATATATATTCTATTCAGGTCTTCTTTTCACAAAAGGAAAAAAATCTGAATTAAAAATGCTACAATACTTTCCTAGTGAGCACACACACAGTTCTGTGTGACATATTCATATGAACTGATTATAGCTGCACATGTATTTCCATTAGTATTGAAAGATTTAGACTTTAGTGCCAACCAACATGGCTGCCATATATGTGTGGAAAAGGTTGCTTGTAAAAGAGTGAGATATTTACACGAGGAAGAGGCAAAAGGATGGCTGTTTCCTGTTTGCAAAGTACAGAGTCAGTCTTCAGGTGCCTCTCGATTCCTGACAGCCAAACAAATTAGGGCCTCGTCAAAAGGCTGACCGAAGGAAGTCAGTTGTTTTCAAAAAGGGAAAGCAGATCGTCATTGCTGCTGCTTGGGAGGTCAGGAGGGTCCAAGTATGACAACAACTCGTCTGGGTTCGCCAGTTCTGGCAGAAGCTGCGGAGAGCGACAGACAGACAGACACATTTATGTCACAAACTTGCAAATGACCCCGGAGAACCTTAAAAATACTGAGAATATACTCCGAAATATTCTGCGTTTAACACATGTTCAGCTCAGATGACAGTATTTGTGACATAATATACGGAGGAAAAAAACAACAGTTCAACCCTTGTAAAAAAAAAACCTTTATAATTAACCTCTGAGAACAGAAATTAATACTATTTGAGTATTATTTGAGCTATAAAGCTGTTTGAATAATCAATTAGAGGTTTATGGGAATGATTCTTTAGGATTTATGGTATTAGGTTGTAAAATTGGATAAAACTTTAAACAAAATGATTTAGTGGAAATAGTAGTACAACATAAAATCAGAAATATTAAAAGATGCAATCTCGCGCACTATCAAAACTTGCTAAATACTGAAATTTATTGTCACAAACACAACTTTTCAGGGATATGCCTTAAATATTTAGCAAGTACTGTACTGTTAGAGTACTCTTTTTTTATTTTAAAAAGGTGGTAGAAATTCATTTCTGTGGTAATTATGTCAACACTATGCCTCAAATGCTCAAAGGATTGAGCTTCACTTGTACTGAATCCAGAATAATCCTTAAATCAGAACTTTTTAGAATGCTCAGAGCTTTGGACCATGAAGAAAGCGTGAGGCTCACATGACTGTGAGAGAAATGTAAGTAGCACTCTAGAAATGAAAGCATCAGTGTGAATACTCACATCCAGAGAAGGCTCGGGCATGTCTGCAGGTCCCTGGCCACCTGCCTGCCCATCGGCAGCGGGGTTGAAGGTCATGTCGGCATGTGGGTGACTGTTTTGGCCTGGTTGCTGGGGGGGCGGGTGCTGGCGTGGGGGCTGGGAGGATGGGGGGCCGCTGTGATGCAATGGCTGAGCTGATTGGCTGTTGGGGTGAGGGGTTGCGTGCATGCCTGGCTGCATGGAAGCATGGGATTGATCAGCGCTCACGGGATGGGGCATCTGCGGAGGGAGGAGAGAGGAGCGATGAGTCTATCTGCATAAAGTGGAGCACTCTGACTGAGAGAGCTCAAGTGGCAGCCAGAGACAAGACAGGTGCCATGCAGATGATTTGCAAAACAATATATTTGACAGATTCGTCTATGCAAAACTGAAGTATACTTTGGTCTTAATACTAAAAAGGAAAATAATTGCTTAATTTCGGTGTGATTTAGATTTTTCAAGTTTTTAAATCATTGCTCTCAGCAGGTGTGAAATAGGAAACTTTTATTTTAGAAAAAATCATGTTAGTATTAAAAGTATTATGTTAGCAGTACTGAACGGGTAAGCCAGCAAACAAAGTCTGACATTCATTCATTCATTCAGGTGCATACGTGCTTTGATAGCTGTGGCAGTGAGGCTATAAAAGGGATGAATTAGGAACCAAACATCTCAGACAAAGATTAACATGCAGACAACGATCTCAATTTCTCTCTGAGAAGCTGTTCTAATGCAACCTGTAAGTCAACGGGCAATACAGGTAACCAAAACGGATTCATATATATTTATTTTATATAAACAAGATTTAATTTTGTATTTATGATGAACTTGGAAGCCCAAACTTGCATGTTGTAATACTCAGGAACCATGGAGATTTGATTTTAGAACACATGTATGTGTCAAGTTCATTGAACCTTTGACTAATATCAATCAATATCTGTATCGAAGTAATTTGTTCCAAATTTAATGCAAAGAAAGTAATATATGTCTCAAACATCAGCTCTTGTTGTATGGAAACCATTGAGTATGAAGCGATTTACCGAGTCGGGCATGCCGTGGGCGAGAGGCTTGTCGGGGGCCATGAGGCTGTTGGGCACGTCTGGAGGATGTGAGAGCTGGGGTCCGTGCATGAAGTCATTCATGGGAGCTCCGCCACCAGAGTTACTGTGCGAGAAGTCAAAGTTTCCATGGCCCTGGTAACTATTGCCTGATGCACAAAACAGAGAAACAGCAATAAGGAGTGATGACCTCAGAATAGCAGAGACAAAGAGCTAGAGGGATTTAGACAGCTTGGATGGCAACCCAGCCTGTTAACAGCTCACAGGCATAAGTTCTTCTGACTGTTACGATTGAAGGGAAAAAATTAAGCGTACCTAAACAATGACGCTTGTAAAACTCTAAGGACTGTTTTATGAGAGAGACAGAAAGGAAAAAACAGAGAGTCTGATCAGATGCTGACCTCTACCTTGGCCCCCATATTCACCATTGTTTCCTCCGTGCTGAGGGGGGAGGGGGGTGTAGGGTGAAGGGCCCGGACCCAGCTGCGCGATCATATCCATCACATTAGGCATGATCATTTGACTGGGACTCATGGTTTTAAAACGCTTGGCCAGAGGGCCATCTGGGTCCTCCTTTATATGAATGTCTGACTTTATAGGCACCGGCCTCCAACTACACGTAGGGTCGATGGTGACCTCTTCAAACTCCGAACTGCAAAAATGGAACAAAATTAATAACTGTGAATAATGGGAGGTAAATAATTGCACGTTTTATTTTTTTTACAGGACTCTTACTGAACAACTGTGTAATCCAAAGTTTGAGTAATAAACTTACTTCTGAATCGCATTGAGAATTCCCCACATGTACTGATCCACCTCCAGCCCTTCCAATAATGCTGTTTTACTGGGGACAGAGAGAAAAGTATAAAACACAGAGCCAAGAGGAACAGCGTATCACATTTATTTGGCTGCCCAAAACAATTCTTGTGTGGCTTGCCACGTACTTGCATACAGGACATCTCCACGTTCCTCTCTCACAGTTCAGCTGCAGATAGGACTCCAAGTCAAAGCACTGCAACAGAAAAACAAATGTAAATTCAATCAATACATCAATCAAACAATAATACACACACACATATACATGTATATATATAGAGAATTTCAGTAACTGGCATGTGATTATGGGTTTTTGCACAATTTGTTTTGATTCACACATTGCCAAGTTTTGCATTGATTATGTGGGAAATCCCCAAACACATTTATTTACATAGAGCAAATTAATGAGATTTTATAAATATCATTCTGATCATGGTCAATATTTTTTTTATAATTTTGTAGTATTAAGTCTAAACATCCTTAAAACGAAAAGTTTTTTTCCAGTGTTTCCAAAATGTGTATAAAGTTTAAATTCTTTCCTATTAATATATATATATATATATATATGGGTTATTTTAACTAGGTTAAACATAACTTTAAAAACACACAAAAGACATGTGACCATTAATCAACATCAAAGAACAGTGGTTAGATTAATATTAAAAATGTACTTATATCTCAAGTTAATATTTTAGGTCTGACAAACACAAAAAACGTGTATCATCTTAATTTTGTTACATTGTCTTTAGATTTTTATCTTTATGCTTTCTCAGGAAAACAATGACATGATTAAGAACACTTTAACTCTGTGTACCTGCACGTGTTTGCAGTCATGTCCCCTAGCAGGGAGCTGGATCCGTCGGAATGTGATTGGACACTTGAGGGACACTTTGATGGCTGTCTGCTCTACTCCATCCTCTCCATTTAGTGTGGCATTCCCAGAGGATGCTGCTACGCTACTGAAGTTTCTTTTAACTACAGGAAAACAGACAAGAGACATTGCAAAGATTAGAGGTTGATGAAGAAGATAACACAGAGTGACAGACATCCACAGATTCCAAAGCATCTACTTACTTTTGGTAATGCAGTGTTCGGCAGGAAGGAGCCTCTTCTTTAGGAGCCCTTGCAGGACCGATCGCACCGACGGCCTATGGACCAGCTGCAGCACGAACAAGTGCGACTGCAACACGACCAAACATATAACATCCCGTTAGCAAGCATCTTCACATCAGAATATCCTTTACATGACACAGTATCTGTACCGTTCAGCTTTCAGACAGGGAAACATAAAACTGATACCAGCAAATGTAGTGGGAAGGAAGAACAGAAGCTGCTTCAAATCAGTGTTATCTGATTTCGTATCACATGCTGTATAACAGCTCCCGGACACGGCCGCTAAATGACAGACTATACATTACTGAAAGACAGCGGAGGAATACTCACACAACAGCAGGCTGTGACTGTTATCTGGATGGTGTTTCTTCCTGGTTGACACACGTGCTTTAGATGCAGGGGTTTGTGGGATGTTTTATTGTCGCCCCTCTCGATAGTAAGGGGGGTGGCGTTGACGCTGACTTGGACGGATGCGGGCCAATTGGTGTTCATTTGTCGGTCCTCATGATGATAGCACTTAAACTGCAGCTCCAGATCAGATCTGGTGAACATGAGCAGAAGGTTTTAGCATTAATGGAACAGTTCTCATAGTGTTCCAACTCATACTGTAAAAAAAAATATTCACACTGCTATATCCATGTAATAAAAGTGAATGGTGACTTTTCTGTAAAACAGGAACTCAAACAATTGATCAGAAGTGTATGCTCTGAGGTCGTACAATAGCTTTGTTTGAGTAAAAGTCCAAAATGCAATTCCTCACGTCTGTGTGATGTGACTATGTATATATTCAAATCTAGTGTATAATGTAGTTTCAGAAGACTTGTGACAGACAGTCATGCTTTTTGTCTTTAGTCATTTTTGGAGACCTTGTGATAGTCCTTAATTATCATTCACTATCAAAAAGAAAAGCATGAAGAAAACTCCTCCTTTTGTCTTCCACGGTAGAAATCACACAAGTTTGAATAAACATGAGAGTGTGTAAATAACGACAGTAACAAATGTACAGTTTATAGCAGTAGCATGCACACCTCCACATGAGCGTCTGGTGGACGGAGGGGCGTAGATGGAAGACGTGGTTACTGACGGCCAGGTTGTGCTCTAATCTGAAGGGCTCCAGCACCACTCCATCTCTCACTGGGAACGTCAAACGCAGCTCTTCGTTGGGGTTGGCTACGGGAACAAACATTGAGATTAGATGGATTCATAGTCCTCCCATGTAGAGCACAGTATCAATGTGTAAGATGCTTTCAAGTTCGGCTTGCACCTCACCTAGTTTCACCCTTTCCCACCGAAGCACATATATTATGAATGAGCTCTGAGTGGATGTGAAAAATGCATGAATCTCAGATAAATGTGCAATGGGACTTTTTTTCCCCCACTCAGCTGCAGGTGGAGGATCAAAGGGTTCTCAGGGGTTTATTCTGATAGACTGTGACCGAGTTTGTAATACAGACAGAGCAGAGATCAATGAAATAAAACGGTCGTGTGTGGGGTTTCTTTGCATGACTCACTTGGAGGCGGAGGCAGAGACGTCATGTTTGGCTTCATGTCTGGAGGAAACGGGGGCTTGACATCTTGACTGGGCGACATATACGGTATACTACTTCCCGGGGTCATTGGTGGGGTGGGGTTCCCAGGAACCGGTGAGTGTGGGTAGTTCACCACCTGCCGAGGAGGCTTTAACCAAAGATACGCATGATTACTGAATGGAGTCACTAAATATATAGCAAATCTATACGTTTTACCCTAAGCTTACTCATAATTGTGTATGAAAATAAAACACTAGGTTCACCACCTACCCCATTTCCTTGATTATACCCATAACCACCTCCAGAGAAATTGTTGTTCTGACCATTAAATGGCTCTTGCTGAAATAGGAAAGAGCACACAATGTGTGTAAAGCATTAAAGCGAGATACCTGCTATTAATATTTTATTTCTATTATTTTTACCTACCAAAAGTAAATTTGCCAGTTTAAATTAAATGTGGTCTTTTTAAAAGTGTGAGCCAAATTACAAAATGTCCTCAACCGTGTCTACAAATATTGCAAAAACCAAGCAATATGAATTTACCTTATAGTACTGGCCCATGGCTACTCCAGTAGGGGGGTACTGGCCAGATCCCTGTTGTCCCGGCATCCTTTGCCCAGGGTAATTTGGCGAAGGAAGAGCTCTAGAAGCGTTTGGGTTAGGGTACTGCCCTTGCTGGCTGGGAAACTGGCCATTGGGTCCAAACTGCTGGCCTCCGTAATTAGGCTGTGAAAAAACAAACTGTTGGTTCACCAACACAAATAGCCCATTCAAAATATTTGCTGAAAGTCTATTTGAGCCATTGGTGGTCTTACCTCTCCTGGATAGGGCCTCTTGGTGCCCTGCATGGGCATGGACTGAGGTCTGGGTCCAGTGTAACCCTGTTGAGGCATCCTTTGGCCGTGGCCACCGAAGGGCCCCATCCCTGGGCCTCTGGGCTGGTTCATACTCATCGGCGGGCCACTCATATTGGAGCTATTCATGCCACCCCCCATACCAGCTGGGTTCATGCCTCCAGCCATGGACGGGGGCCCACGGGGTCCTGGCTGGTTCATGAACTGATTATTGTAACCTTGCGTAGGCCCCATCTGGAAAGAAGAGCAGACCTGTGGAAAAAGCCAACAGCAGTTCAGATGAATACAAGGACTCATTTAAAAACCCAGGGTAGGTTAAGAAGCCAAAACCAGTGAGGGACCAACCTGGTTGTACTGGTTCATGTCTTTATTGGTCTCTTGCAGAGCTGCCACTGTTGCTGTGGCAGTAGCTGTAGCGGTGGCCGCGGCAGCAGCAACGGCGGCAGCGGCAGCAGCAGCAGCAGGTTGGGTGAAATCAGAGGGCGGTCGTGTATGAGGGGGCATGCCAATGCCACCCGGAGCATTCGGCCCACCTGGGTAACTGTGCAGAAGCAATACACAACACATAAACATCCACATCACAGCTTACACAATCAGAAATGTTTATTGGAATAAAACTTGTTGGAAGGCCACATAAATCTTTCCTGGATTTGCACTTGGCACAGCAAGAAAGTGATATCATCCCTTTCAAGAAAAACATCCTTGAACTGAGTATTGGCTGGGCTTTAAAACCATGTGTCAAGTATCACTAATGGGAGACTCTTCTACAGCTTATTGAATCTCCCAAAGTGATGCAAAGCAACTTTGTCAAACAAGTTCCCATCATCCTGTCTAGAACTGCATCTCTAATGCTTGAAACATTACCTTCCACCAAAGCCTCCTCCTCCCGGGTGACCTGGACGCCCATACATGCTTTGCTGCATGTAGGCTTGGCTAGATCCCCCTTTGGCTGAAAACTGTTGTTGTTGGCCAGGGAACTGAGGTGAGTTGATCCCTGGGTTGTTGCCTGACATACCCGACCCTAGTGCATTGCCTCCAGGGTTCATGGGATTGTTGGTATTGGCCATGGGGTTACCCAAGACCTAGATCAAAAACAACGTCGGTTATAAGATCAACGTTATTACTGTTACTGTTTTCATAAAGCGACACTACACGTGTGACTCACCTGACTTTGTGATGTATTGGTAACTCCCCACACAGTTGTAACCACTGACAGCGAGCCCGGGGCCTGGTTAGCATTTTGTTGCCAGGGAACGCTGTCATATGGAAAGGACCCATCACTACAAAACAGTGTTCAAACAGTAATGTGAGATCAGGGGCATCAAACATGTGTTGAGAAAGAGTAAAGTTGACCCCAACACAGCCCGATAAACAAAAGCTCCCTCCTGACTACAGAACATTAGCTTTTCCATGAAAACAAAGCTGTAATGTTTGCAAAAGTGGCCAATCACCAGCCCCGGAGCACAAAATGTTCTTTAAAACATCACTAAGCTAGTGAAATTCCTCAGCGTTTTTTCTGGCAATCTATCAATCTCTATTAACTTCTAGTTGACGTACCTAGACAGTAATGCTACGATATTATGTTTTTATCTGCTGTTGTTTTGAATGAAGTTCATCTACACAGCCTTCAGTGATGTCATGTTTACAGGGTTGTAAACGAAAGCTTGGTCAATGGATTCTTGGAAAAGCCTTGTCTTTAAGATCACGCGGCACATAAAAACAAACAATTCTGTGCTGGATGAGTGCACTAGGAGGAAATTCTGAGAAAGGGGGCGAGACTACTGTAAGTTTAACAGTGATTGGAACTGCTCCAGCAAATCTTGGGTTAGAGCAGAGATTTGTCTAGGTACTGACCCATGTGAAAGCGAGGGCTTCATGGAGTTCATGGGCGGCTGCAAGGGTACTTTGACCTGTGGATCACTCTGACGATTCTTCTGATGCCGCAACAAGAGCAGCCGTCCCAGCTCCTCGCACCAGGACGACAGGAGAGCTGGAAAGAAAGAGACAAATAAAGAGAAAGGGAGATCAGCAAGGGTCACAGAGACAAATCACCAGTTGGCTAAATCGCAATCTTGCTTGTTTTATCTTCAGATTGCTATTTAGCAGGAGTAAAACTCACTGCCACGTATTAGCACAGCTTTCCTTAACACGTTGACAATTTCAGGTGTCATTCAGTTTGGTACTCATTCAAATCTAACCTTCAGTGTAAGCAGTGATAGTGATGTTAAAAGTGTTGCAAAATCTTAATCAGTTCATGTCTTTACCACTAGAGGTCACTACAATAACAGCAGACAAACAAGCATGCTCGGGATCCTCTATAATAGCTTGTCAGTATGCTTCTCATAGGATCATATGCTTTTCATCTGCAGTGCACTTTAAGCAGTGATACTACTACAGAAGACCTGTCTTCCCCTCTCGTGAAAGCAGTATGACGGAGGACAGGGGAGAAAGAGCGAGAAATGGGAGATGGGAATCAGCGCTGAGGACAGTGAATCATGCCGGTGATGTGTCCTGGCAGCACTTTACTCCTGAGAGGGGTGACAAAACGAACCTCTCACCATGGTGATGGAGTCGGTTCGGGATGGCAGCAGCTGGCATGTGGCCAGATCTTGGTCTAATCGATTCTACACGCCGCACACGAGTGCCGCATTTAAGTGCTCTTCATACAAACGGTCCTTATACTTTCCAAGTGACACTATTTAGATAAATGCTAACTACTAGCTGAGTCATTCTATGACAAGAGTACCATTTGCGTCCACAATATCTGATGAAGTGCACAAAGCACAAACAACTGCTAGAAAATGTTTTAACTCAAACATACTGAGTTCAAATTTGTAGCACTGAAACATGCATGAATGGATCTTTTGACATGCCTGTCGAAATTACAATTTGACAAACACCCCATATTCAACTAATCATAAAATACAAGTGCAAACAGAATTTAGACCACTTTTTTTTAATGTTTTACCTCATCAGGTTTTCATTGTGACATGTTCGTAACCCCTTAAAATAATAATTTGACTTGAGGTGGCACAATGCAATTTATTAGCACTTACAGACATTCTTCGACCGGCAGAATATTTCATACAGCAATGTGCTTGAAAAAAAAAAAAAATCACCTTTCCAACATGAAAAAGGTGCCTGTTTCAAAGAAAGACAGAGCTGCAGACAGAGAACAAGGAAGAAAAAATATTCTCCAAAAAACTATCACACACCGACAGAACAAGAGCAAAAGCCAGGAACTGTGCTGCACCTCTAGTTCCTTTGCCATCAAACAGATTCTGCAAGGGACCTTATAAAATATTCTCTTTCCCCTAAGACAAGTTCATACAGGGAACAATACCCCTCTTTCTTCTTTAAATCTACTTCACAGACAGTAGATGAGTGTAAAAAACCTGCTATGGCTATTTGAACAGAGAGGGTGGTGTCAAGAGTCCAGAATGTGTCTCTCTCTCTCTCTCTCTCTCTCTCTCACTCACTGAGGCTGGTGCAGAGAGACAGACGTCTGTCTTGGCTCTTTCCTCTGTAAATCGATCAGCCAGTAATGACTATGAAGACTGCTCAGCTGTCTCCAGCACCTTTATTGCTGGGGGAACGTAAACCAGCACACACGCTCCTGAAAAACACACACCTCAGTCTTATTTACCACAGTCTGCACTTTAGGGAAAGTTCACACAAAAATCATTTACACGCCCTCATGTCATTCCCAACTTTCATATTCTGAAACTGCACAAGTGAGATTTTAGAAGTAAGGTGGAGGGGATTTAGTTTGATTGGTTCGTCACACAAAGAATGGTTTTTATACTTTATGGCGATTTATCATTTTTTCAGTCGGACGGTCTGTCTAAGTGGCATTTTTTTTGGAAACTTTTTGTGGTCTAAGGAAGACAGAAGGTCAAATAGGTTTGGAACCACAAGAGGACTGAAGTGATAAAGCGGACTTTTGAGTCAAATTTATGCAACACTTGTCATTTAATGCTTGAATTAATAATCAGAGTTATTCATTTCAGAACAAAATTCAAGGACCCTTAATGCATTGCTGAATCCGAACTGCAGTTCTTCCAAGAAGCTTTAAGTTATTCAATATCACAGCGGCACCTGACGCACTTTCCCTTCCAAGTTCAAACACACAATTACAGTGAGAAAACCGCGTTTGTGTAAATATATCAAAGGGGTCTGTTTCAAAGAGAACGCTTCTCACCTCTCTGCGACAGGCGTGAAAGCCGTCCCAGCAGGACTGGAGCGGGAGGCTGGAATCACCCACCTACTTCAATGAGAATTATTCTACCCTGCCATTACAGAGAGCTTATCGGCCAGCTAAATCACTACCTCTGCATGCTGGCAACTGCTATTTTCTCACAAAAGACCAACTTAGAGCTCATATGACAGGTTACAGCCAGACGCCGCCTGCCAATTTTCAACTGTTGTTCCCCGCCTAGCATGCCTCCCACACGTAACAAAGACTAGAGCTCTCCTGCCTGTAATTCAACCAGTAAACTCACAGAAAAACAACCTAATCAACATGGCACCTTCCGGCAGTGTGCAATATCCCTCTCACCTAGCTGAATACAGCTACATCATTTCTCCCACAAACATCATCGCCTCCACCACTACCCACGGGGCTGTGTTGTAATATTAACGTGGAACGTTTACTGTAACACGATCTCTCTCATCAATAGGGATGCACTGATTTTTGGTCCAATATTAAGCTCATTAACTCTTGAAATGCTCCAGTAACAGAAAATATATCATTGAGCGTACATACAATACATTTTGCATAAACGCTGCCACACAAAAAAGCCCCAGCAGCAGAACAAAATGTCTCAAGATTGGAGGAATTTCAAAACAAACGACATCTAATTAATTTGCAGTAGTCACGCCTGCATAGAGCTCCTGTTGTGCAAGTAGACAACTGCGCAAGCGCAGAGCAACAGAGGAGCTTTCCAAAAATTATTTGACTTAAAGTGTTCAGAATCATGCATGTTTCATTATTTAATACGTTATTTTTTTTTTGTTTTTTTGGTGAAAGGGTCATGCTGTCCTTACACCCCACTGTATTTTACAGCATTACCAAAATAGCAGCAATGAGGAGCAAAATGAAAGTTTCTCTAACAAATGATATCATGAATCCGTACTCACCAGTAAATCGGCATTAATCACATTTCTCTTTCATTCCCTGTATTAAAACGCCTCTCTCAGTCTCCGTTTTCCTTTCATCTGCCTCCCTTCCCTCATTTAGTTGTGCTCACATTGCCAGACACCTGCTCCAGAAAGGGTTGTGTTGAGTGTTAAGTTGGCAGTAAGCTACTGTAGCTCTGTGGCAATGGGCATTTCGGTGGCATGGCTGTGTGTTGGGTCTATGTCAGCGGGCATTATGGTGGCAGGGCTGGCTCACAGCGGTGTGCACAAGGCAGTGATCCCAGCAGGAAGAGACGAGTACCAACACAGAGCATAGCTCTCACAAAGCCATGCCAGACGATAAAACTTAGGTTTGCTTACACTAGCCAGACTAATACAGTCTGAGACTTGTGTGTGCCATTTATCACAACACAGCACCTTCAAAAACGGTTGTTGAACACAAAAGATATTTCAATTTGAGAACTAAGACGTTAACAGTGTTTACAAATCAGTGTACGGTGTCATATTGTGTCATCATGAACCACTTAAAATCTTAATATATCAAACATTATGTTAGCGTTGTTAAAAACACCACCAGGAAAAACTGACTGCACAACTAACTAAACTAAAACACAAATGCTATTTTTTTTTATTTATTTGTTTTATGGTATATTCTAAAACTTGGCAACCACTTTTAAAATTCAATTTAATTCAAGGTTTTAATAACAGTTTTAGATTATATCAGTTAGTGCTTTAACTTTGGAACTAAAATAGTAAAACTAATGTAACTAAAAATAAAGAAGTAACATTACATTAAAAAAAATTAAACTACAATAAAACACTCCTTATTTCAGACATTTCTGTCATTCTTTTAAAACGACAGCACTCCAAAGTAGCAGACAGCAACATTTGCTAACACTGTAAGATCCATGCAATCCATACAAGATCTGTGACTCATATAAGCCATGTTCTGCCATTTCTAAAGGTGCCAGACTGCAGCAGAAACCATCTTACTGAGGGGACAACAGCCTGTGGCTCTACAGACTTCTGGCAAAACAGGGCAGCGAGACAGACACTACACAAACCAACCCCCACTCCCCGTCTGCTCTTTGTCTAGAGATGAGGCTCTCCAAGCAGGTTTAGTGGGCTTTGAATAACTGACCAGGGTAAATCCCCAAATTATCCAGTATGTAGGGAACCCAGGTCACCCCCAGTTACCCAAATCGCTTCTGAAGCAGCCCCAAGAATGTTTGCATGTCGCTCCTTCTCAGGTTGGCCGCTTCATCACTGCCAGCACCCCTTCTCAGCCAAACTCTCAGTTTTACTGGCTTCAACGCCTCATTATGAGCTTTTTGATTATGATGTTGCTAATAAAAGGTAGATGCCAGCAAAAGGTGGTTTGGACAAGGGAGTTGAGTAGAAATCAAGAAACTTCACTCTTTAATCAAAGGCTTTGTTCCAAGAATCAATTGAGCTTTCCTACTACCTACACAGGCAGCATCTAAATGAAATGAAACATCGTAAGTGACTGATTTAAGAAATCTAAACAACACATCTATATAAAAAGCTTTTAAGTACCTTTAATTTGTGTTTGGGTCAAATTTGGCAATAGATAAGAAATAATAATAATAGATATATTGGAAGACAAAACATGCTTTAAACCACAATTCTTCAAAATGCTAGGTAGGCAGTTCACTAGGGTTTGGAACAAATCTAATGCTTAGTTAAAGACCTGATTTTCTGCCAAAGGCCAAACCTTTTATCCCATGATCCACAGAATTTGTTGGAATTTGCCTAGTGCAGTCTTGAAAAGTGGAAAGATTTCAAACTTAATGAGGATATCTAGAACATAAAAATGTGTCTGGAATCATAGCACAAGTCATATTTTCAAATGTCCTTGGAGACCTTTTCTCTCACCCTCACTCTCAATCTGTGAGTCTGTGAGAGTCTCAAACTGATGCCACAGTGAACTGGCAGACATGTCGACTGACCTTCCTTGACCACTTAGTGAAAATACGCAACCCTGCTTGTCCACATGGCCATACTGTGTCTTCCCTTAATTCTCACTTCACTAAGATCATCACAGCACCTTACCTGACCTATAAAACCAACCAAAGAGAAATCCAACAGCAGGCTATGGCTAATAGAGACCACTGTTTTTATTGAAGTCTATAAAATGACGAACTAGCATTTATGCAAAGTTTACAAGTCATTCATGCAATTTAAAAAACAAATAAATAAAAAAATGAAACAGAAAATGATAATGAATTTAGTTCAAGTCGCAGGTAATCTGTTTATTTGAAAATAATGGTTTCCTCAGGCTAATTTTTACGAATCCCTCCTCAAATTTATCCATCCTAAATACTTCAATCTGTTAATGCAGGTCTTTTCCAGTGAGTGTAAGCAGCTTAAATGAAAACTTCCCAACAGCCTTCACAGAGATTTGTGTAAAACCGCCACACACATGCCAGAAAAATGCAGGTTTGTGAAGGGAATACAAGAAAAGACTACAAAAACACAAGCTAATAATGGTGTATACAAGGAAACAGCATGCCAGAGCCAACATTCTCACAGCTCAAACATATTTTAGATCTTTAATAACTGTGTCAGTAATATCCATACTTAACAGACTAATAATAGGAATTGTGTTCTTTTTGCAAAAAGAACAACCATCGTTCACAAACAAATTCCAATTAAATGCTTGTTTATTCATTATTTTGGCTAATTTATGCTTTCTCCTATCAGTAAGAACATAGTATTTTCAGCACAGCTGAACAAGTTTTACCATGTTTACAAAATAAATAAATTTAATTAAAGTTAAACATCGGATTTTCTGCCAAAAGCCAAACCTCACTTAAAGAATTACACAACCACTCCTTATTAACTCATTATGTTGAAATTTCAGCTAGAGCAGCTTTTTAAATTACTATGTTACTATGTTAGTAATATCCACACTTAACTGACTAATAGGCATGTATAGCATTTTGCAGAAAAAAAAACATCGTTCACAAAAAAAAAAAAGTTACCGGAAAAAAAAAAAAAGGGGGAAATGGCAGCAGATTCTATCCGGCCCTGATAATAGTGAAGTCTATGGAAACAGTCTTCCTTCCGTTCTCAGTGACTCAGGCAGCACACTACTATTAACTAATGACAAAGGGCAGGTCCTCACGTACGAAAGGCTCACATATAGCCTGGGCCTGCCCATACTCCCTTTGACGCTACATTATTTTCGCGAGCAAAGTTAGTCTGGCCAAGCTGCTGTTTTAGAGCATTTTAGTTTCCAAAAAAATGGGAACCAATGAGAAACAAGCTCTTAATAGCACCCCCCGGCACGACTGAGGCAAGTGTAACACGATGACGCGACAGTTCTGCGTCTGAGAACCAGTTCAAACATGGCGTGTACCGAGCAGCAACAATCGTTCGACTCTGCTGCTGCAGCTGTTTTGAGAAATTTTCCTGACAGCTTTTCTTTGAAAACGGAGCAGAAGAAATTAAAGTAAGTAAAGACATTTTCCTACTGCTTTAATGCAGATTACGGTGGCTTCAGGTTCCGTCGCTACGCATACATGCGGAATGAGTGATCTGATTGGTTGTAGATTCGTCCTGGCGTCTACGGAGGCATCTGATGGATGCAGGTTAAGTCCGCCTTCCCGAAGGTGGGTAGTAAGGTAGCTTGGCCAGACTAAGCTCCTATAAGCTTAATAGTCGCGGAAATCAGGCTAGCTCACATATTAACTAGATAAAAAAAGTTTGTCCAGACAAACGATTTGAGTAAAAAAAAAAAAACCTTTTCAGTCTGAAATACTATAGTCAGATTATAAAGTCAGATTATACATTGATAGATAGTAGTAGCATGTTTCTTGCATGATTAGCATGTTACTAGCATGTTTCTAATATGATTAGCATGTCACTAGCATGGTGTTAGTATGATTTTAGTATAATTTTTAACATGATTCGCATGATTATAGCATGGATAGCATGTTAGCATGATTAGCTAGTTACTAACACATTGTTAGCATGATTAGCTAGTTTCTAGCATGTTATTTAGCATGATCAGCGTGTTTCTAACATTATTAGTATGTTGCTAGCATGATTCAGATCATTTAGAAATAATATTAGAGTTTAAACTGATTAGAAATAGTACATAGAAGTTAAGTCTGATTGAAGCTAAGTGGCTGAAGTGTGTTTAGATTTAAATTTTGACATTTGGAGCTGGCAGAGTCTTGGCTCATCAGACTCCTATTCACGGAATGTTCAATGGGATTTTTAAAAATTTGAATCTTCATTTTTATGAAAACCCTAAGTCAAATCAGTTATAGCACACCCGGTGAGATCAGCCAGAAGATCTGGGCTGAGTTTGGAGTATGTGGAGTTAAGCTATAGGAGGAGTTAGAGAAATTTTAGTCTAAGAATAATAATAATAATAATAATACGTTTAAATTGCATTTCAGTAAATTGGCTTTCTCAAGCCAACGTAATTAAGGCCAGCGCTGAACCTGAGTGCAGTCTACACACACTGACCCAAGTCAGAGTTATTAACCCCTAACTGAGGCTAACAGGCCGCAAAGTGACCTGGCTGACGTAAATGGTACAACACACACACACACACACAGATTAAAACTCTTCACACAGATTTCCACAAACACAACCACAGAGTAGCTGCTTGAAACAGATGAAACTGATATTTCTCATTTGAATGCATAAATAAACGATCACGTCGTTGTCTGTTTCTGTCAGTGACAGATGCAATGCGTCTCATACAGCGCAGTAACATCCACACAATGTGCGCTCGCTGACTTTCTGCTGTCTGTTTGAGGGAATCGAAACAGCTTGATGCTCTTTTGAATTGAAAAGGAATTTAAAGCACACGGCACAGTGCATTGTCGCTACAGATTGGCCTAAAATGGGAATGAATGACTGTGATGAAATGGAGAAGAGCTGACAGAAAAACTGGCACGTGACACAGGGCAGCCCTAGAACTGTGACACACGGATGAAGGCTTTGTTTTGAACATAAAATGGGACGTCATTCCTGTTCAATGAGCTGCACAGTCCAGAAAAAAAGCTGAAAACCTGGGCCGTAAACCAACAGAGTGCCTTCGCAAAAGATGACGGGAGAAAATCCAGGTATAATCTGAGATGACAGTGCAGCCCATGCGTCTGTGAAACAGGTATGGATGCTCAGTTAGAAGCCAATGACCCCCCGCAATACAAATCCCGCAAACAAAGGAAGCACATGAAAAGCGTCTGCGTCAACGTGATTCATCTGCGTACAAATGAATAAAAAAAAACAAGAATGAATGCCCAGGGTGACAATGAAGAGAGAGAAGGAGAGAGATCTCTCCACTAGATGTGTTTCACAAGCCAAACAATGCTAGAACACAGAAGAGTACCTGTGTCACTTTGACATCTCCTGCAGGTGGTGGTTTCTGTAGGGTTCAAATTCAACATTTTACTCAAGGGGGCAAAGAAATATTAAGACAAGATAGTATCAGTAAGCAGAGTTGACATCATCAATGGGTGAACTGATGTCCTGGTTGAATTGATGGGACTTAACAAGGTTTTTAAGCCAGGTTCTTGGCGGCCTGCTGCGCGAAACACTGACTCATCTCACTAATTATCAGTGCATTGGCTGAAATATTCCAGGTGCTTGCACATTTGTCAGAAATTTGAGGCTAAGCAACTCAAACGTAATCTAGGATTATGGTCTAACACAATAGTATTGGTATTTTAAAAACTGATACATTTAAGTAGTATTAACAAAGAGTATTGGAATGTTTTGAATTTAATTCTAAAATCTTAACATGAAATTCCAGCATCTACAAATCCAAAATGTCCAAAAATACACCACAGAATCTCACAACATTTAAATTACAGTTGGACAAATGTGCACAAATCTTAATGACGCTTTGCATGACTAACACATTTGTCACTGTATGAGGAAACATCTAAATATCAAATTAGTCATGAACAAGCATATCGCAATTCAACTGTCAACATTTTTTCCTACAGGCTATGACTACCCTATATTACTAATGGAAATTCTCTATTGGGCTTCATAACTGGCCTTTATGACAAGGCAATTTAAGCACAGATGGACAAAACGATAATGATTTAGAGGATGACTTAAATTCACTGTACATATGAGTCAATCTTAGCTGTTCATTCATATCCTTGTTTACATCATTGATTGGTTGTGTATTTCTACACTTAGGGTTAAAGTTAGGTTAAACGTAATAAAACATTTTAAAAATAACGGTTTTCTATTTTTTAAAATGCAATTTATTACAGTTATGTCAAAGCTTCATTTTTTGCATCATTCCCCAGTCTTCATTGTAACACAATATTATGATTTAATTTGATGACTTATTACTAATAACAGTTGAAAATCACCAGCATTATACTTTTTCCAGGATCTTTGATGAACAGAGTTCAAAAGATTATTTGAAACAGAAATCATATATAACATAATAAATGTCCTCCCTTACTATTGTGTTTACAATGCATCCCTGCTGATAATTTCTTTCAAAATAAATAAATAAATTAAAACATTTCTGACTCCACACTTTTGAACAGTCGTGTATAAAATGTTTCTTAAATTACTACAAATTAAAAAGATCAGCATATAATGATTTTATACCACAACGGTGCACTGAACTGAAGTTAAATACAAAATACATTTTAATTAATAATATAAATAATAATTCTGCCAACTAACACTGTTCACTAGACTGATGTCTATATTACAGTCTTTGATCACCTCTCATCCATATGGAATTAAAAATCCAAACTATCCTATCAACAACTTTCAGCAGTAATGTGACAAGTTGGTTTGCTTCGTTTGTTAACATAGCCAACTTCTTTAGATGTTTACCTAGCATCCACTTTGTAACTAAGGACAACGGTAAATGTTTGCACTGGGGCAATGGCACTTTATCTGTGTCTGTGGAAAGTTCATGAAATGCATTTGCTAGTCTTCTTTATGCACTCTAAGCCGCTTACTGTAAATTCAGCAATACATGACACATTTAAGTCTATGTTACTACCACTATAATTTACATAATCATCCATTTTATACATTAGACAATCAATCAACACAGCATTAGATTTTTCCAATATCCAAATACAACCTTCAAAAAAAAACCACTGTCTTAACCTCAAGGGAAACTAGCATAGTTTAGACAGCTTAGGAAAATTGAACTAGTGTAAAACATTAGTGTGCCCATAAGTTAGAATAACAAAGCATGTTTATTTAAAGTAAATCCAGCAAACACAAATGACACACGGCAAAGAGCACCAAGCTATTAAAAGCTCTTCAGCACTGAAGAGGAAGTTTCACACATGAACAGCAGGATCCTCATTACAGCAAACTGCTGTTTATTTCCCCATCAGCATGTACTCCGAGGCCGAGAGCTTTAACAAAACTTCACAGGAACCTGTAGACTTTGCTCAAGCAGTATATTATCCTTACGACGCTTTAACTGCCGCCCTGTAGCACTTACAAGAAACAACTACTTACTATAAATATCTAAGGATCATGCCTCAGACACCGCTGTAGAAACGCAAGAGATGAAGCCGGCTTCTAAATATACGAACAGCAGGGGCACAGACGTCACATACCCCCCCCACATTTACAAAAAATTCCCACGTTCGTTCTCTCACAAATCTGCCCATTGAACAGAACCTCAAACACACTAAAAAAAAATGCTCCCCTGTCCAATGATTTACAACGACGTAAAAAAAAATGAACACACACACACTCTTGCAGTAGCCGGCATAGAGGAGGAGACTCCTTGTAACCGGCTGGAGCCACGCTGTCGCCAGGCTAATGTCAACCCGCTAAAGGACTGACAAAAACACTGTGCCTCAAGTAGGTCAGCTCTCCTCCTGGAGATAACCAAACCCACTCTGACCCTCTATGTGTGAGCGTTTGTGTGGGAGAGAGGGAACTAGGTCAAACGCAGTTAGTTGTTACGACTCGATCATGTGCAGGACTTGCGCATACACCTGCCTGCAACTCGCTCGCATGCACTCCGACCGTCACGTGACTTACCAACGCTCGAGATCTGGCTCTCATCTCAGTCTTCTCATTGCTCAGAGAAAATGGGATTTTACCAGCAGGCAAAGACGAACCCGTGAGAAATCTACGAGCTTTTCGGTCTATCTCGGTCTGATTGTCTGGGGCTCTCTCTCTCTCTGTTTTCCCTCTCTTCGCCTGTCCAGCGACTGCACAATGCACATCAATTATTCAGCGGCGGTCTCTGGGTTTCCAGTGCAAAGCCAATCACAGATGGAGTTCTGTGCTAATGGGCTCCTGCTATACCTGGCTCCTCTGCTCCAAGATGTAGCCCACAGGGAATCAGGTTAAGCTCTTCGAAAACTTCAGACACACACACACACACACACGTACAGAATGACAAGCCTGTAAAGTGTCTGCAGTGCAAAACCACAAAATAAACAGGAAGCACCGTTGTGTTTCAAAAGGGTTAAAAAAAAAAAACACCAAGAGAGAGACAGAGAAAGAAAGGGACGTGGGGGCAGGGAAAGAGAAGAGAGACAGAGGAAGAAAAAGCAGCAATTGTCCTCTCACCTCAGATGTATGGTGTCCTAAGTGACGGCCACATGCCTAAAACCCTCATTCATTCATACAAACACACACACGCATGCATGCATGCACGCGCACACTCACACATGCACACCCATACACATATCCATGCAATGCGACGGCCACTTTGCCAGAGGGCGGAAGGGGGGGGAAGAAAGCATGGGCGGCTCACATTTCAAACTTGCAAAGAGGGGGCGGGGCCTATTGTGGCAGACGGGCTGTATCTTGGCCCTCAACCAAAACATCCAGAGAAAGACTGAGAACAAACAACAGGCTCGGATCAATTCAGTTAAAGCTGTTCGCAGCCCCGCGATTACTGCTATCAAAGCGGGTGAATCCCATTCATTGGTGAGCTAATCACATGACACTGATGTATAAATCCATCAGACCGCGCACGCTAATTAAGCCCGGGGCTGGTGGGCGGCCCTCCTGAGTGTCATGCGAGGGTGAAATTATTGGAAACTGTTAGCTTTTAACGCTAAGTGCCTAACTTGACACTTGCTAACACTGTTAATTACACACATCTAAAAGTGTTGAATATCAGAAAGGGATCCAGCACTTCCCCAGGCTGTCAATAGCGTGCGTCCATTAATGAATTAATACATACTGTAGCTGTTCTTCAGTCCCTGAATAAGCATCGCCTAATCTGCTAATAAAAATGCTGTATCAACAGCAGGATATGTCTTGACGCTGCACAAAAAAAGCACTGTAATAATTTCAAATGACATCAAATTAGCAATAACTCATTGAAAGCTCCAACGTACTATATCCACAAAGACTTACTATATAGCAAGAAGCATCAAGACCTCAGTGTGTGCGCCTTCTCCCCTGCTGGCATTGAAGAGCTACGTGTGACAGATACCTTTAATATCAAGCTACGAGGGGATGAAATAACTCAGAGAAAATGAGAGATGTCAAGGCTACAGGCTACATGAAAAAGGAGGTGAAGAGCCAAAGCTGGCTCAAACAGGAACTTGAGCTTCCTTTAACTTTTACTGCAAAGCAGTGAGTCATAACCCTCCACCAACACAAACACATCACTCCAGTCATTCTCTGCAGCTCTCAACTTCAGTACTTTACAAATGAGCAATCTTAAAAATAAGCTGATGTTTTTGATGTAAAATCTATCATAACACAGCATAACTGTTTCAGACTGCAAGCTACAATGAAGTAATCAGCTCGTTTCGGAGCAGAAATCGAGCATCTAAAAGTAGCTGAACTGTTGCTGAATGATTAAACCAGAAGAGCCGAACTTTAAAACTGATTTAAGTCCAAAATAGGCCTGCACAGTTAATCTAATTTCTAATCGCCATTACAATTACAGATGCCACAATTACACAATCATTCAAAGCGCTTTCATTCTGTGTGTTTTTTCTGTCTACATGTTATCTTGAGGGTTTCTGCGTTGTTTTAAGTTAAGTTTTAGTATAGCATTATAATACTATGCATATTTTTTGCTTTTAAAAAAGACCCAATCCGATGTAAAGTTCACATTTGAGACATAAAAGTTATACATTTTTTATACATTAATAACAATTTATTACAATTACAATTTCAAAGGAATAAACAACAATTATGATTTTTGTCATAACCGTGCAGCCCTAGTCCAAAACTAACTTTATGGCTCACCTGACAACCGTGGATTTGATCTTTTCATAAATATTTCTGAACTGCAGTATTCTATACATCATTTAAATATTTCTTAACCAAAAAAACACAAAACAAAAATGCCTACATGTTATTTTCATACAGTTACACTCAACAGCAGTCAATATTTATTCACATTTGCACCGAAACTGTTGAATTGCTTGGTAATTGCTTGGTAATTTATTCTCTGACCCACTAACGATCTCTACTTTGATGTTGCAGACTCGAAACCACAGCGAACGTCTGAAGTAAATGTATAAAGTGAGAATGCAGATAGAGGTAGGCAGGATTTTCGGTATATCAAACCAACGGGGAGGTCCCTGGGCTTGAGTTTCTTGTGTATTTGCACTCGTGTCTTCTCTGTAAACCATGTGTGTACATGACATGTGAATTACGGCTGAGTGATGGAAAGCGATCCGTCACCCTCGACATGGCGGATTGGTTGCTCTCCTGACGTGCCTTCCAGCTGGGCTGATTTACAAGCTGCTGACAGACTTCCTATGTAGAGCGGGAACATTCCTCACCATTGCGTTGAGAGATCCGTTTCACCCCACAGTGTGGCCATTGGCCAATTTCATACTTTAGCCAATCCGCTGTTCAGAGAACAGCCATGTGTCAACTTTACTTTGACGTGCAATTGCGTCAAACAACTATATTTCTACATTAAAACAACAACAACAATAATCAGAGCCAAATACTTGAACATGACGAAAGACCTTTCACCAAAATCTAATTAAATGTGGGCACCACAGTGCATCCATTTTTGTTGTAGTCACAAATGGTACAAATAACTGTTATATGACTGAATCATAATGAAGCAATCATATATAATTATTATAGAAGATGACTTAACTATTTGTTAGTGTGTCAAAAATGCTGCAAACTATGGGATTCTAATAAACACTGGTTAAAGATTTTAGAGGGAAAAACAAAGCATTGTTCAAATTCCTGTACTTAATGTCTTCTGCGCTTCGTGCCAAATCTGCTCGATAACAGACTTTAAAAACACTTGAATTGAGACACACCTTGCAATTATCTTGTCGCAACATCTCACTCTGAACAATGGCACACTATCTCTGCTCCTGTACGCAGGCACAAACGTGATTTTGAAAGCTGTCTTTTTTCAGGAAAACGTTTAAATAATAGCGGGCTTTCTGAATGGGGCCATGCGACTGAGAAACATGGCCTAATAGACAAACACATTAGCTGTCAATCTCTCAACTAACCTGCTCTCGATTAAATATCGGCATGACATACAGGGAAGAACTGGATTTTGATCTAAGTGAGGAGACCGTTGTGACTGACAGAATATTGTTGTAATACTGTCAAAAGCAATTGTGATGCTGTGTATAATTAACATATGCTTAATAAAAGCATCTCAGACAAGGTATTTAGCATTTCTTGGTACAGACACAACTCTGTGCTCTAAAGAAGGAGATTTTAGACTAAATAATTATCCTATTGCACTGGCGGTGGGGTGCCGAACAAAGCCTGGTTAAAAAGTCTGTCAGTAGCATGTAAGCAGAGAAGATCAGACTCAATAAGAGCACTCACACATACACACAAACAGATGCAAATACACAGTGGACAGATAATTCCCATAATCACAGATTAATACTGCCGGATAAACCCGCTGACAGAGGTCAGCACTCACAAACCAGCACACACTGACACACTAGACTTCATCTACACACATACACTCCATCTCACATTCCTGAAGATCAGCTGGTGACAATCACAACACTTTTTGGCAACGCATTTTTCCAATCAGTATGCATTAATTATTTTCAAATAAAAACCTATGAACACATAAAAAATATATAATAATAATAATAATTTAAGTAAATAAATAAATTTTTTTCTATGATAATAAAAAAACAACACTAGTAAGTAAAGAAATATATAATAGTATATAATAATACAAATTATAATTATTACATATAGAATTATTAATATTTTTAGATTACATTTTTACATTTTGTATTTCTCCTGTTTTACAGTTATACAGTATAATGTATTATACATATTTCACATTTTTTTCTTATGTTGACTTTATAATAAATACATTGTTTCATATTAACAGTTACATATAATAATTTATTAGTTTTGTCAAAAGATCACATCCAAAATAAGTTTGTTTGCATAATATATGTGTGCTTTCTGTCTCTATGTATAATATATATATA
>JAUCMT010000024.1:9900493-9924391 GCA_032357475.1 Enteromius thamalakanensis | reverse complement strand
AAACACACATACAGTATATATTTAGAAAATATTTAGATGTCTATATTTATATTCATAAAATGTATATTATAAATAAATATATTTTATATCATATTTTATAAAAATTATGAAATAATGCATGTGTGGGAATTTATATACATAATATTCACAGCACACACACACACATACATATATATATATATATATATATATGTGTGTGTAAACAAAAAACTTTTTTTTTAAACAATTTCACAAATTTATCTTGTTTTACTGATATTCAGAATTTAAAAACGACAATGGTAATGATAAAAAAGTGTGCTTTCATTGAAAAATGCATGCCTCAAGCAAATGTGTTAGATTTTCATTTGATTGCATCACATTTAAAAAAAACAAAGGAAGCAAATTGACCATTTTATAACACTATAACTGCTGAAATGTAACATATTTATGCTTTGAGATCTTGTAAATATGAATTACATTACTATAACTTACAAGACATCTGGCATTTATCCATTACAGGTGCTTAACATTCTTTTACAAGAGGCAAATAAAAGTGTAATTCTAAGCGCAAGTGGATGACTTCTGGCCATCCTCACAGCCAAGTGTCAGCTGCATTGTATATCACAGAGACAGCAAAACATGACGAATTCATCCTGCAGCCAGTGACTGGCTCTGTGCGGCCGCCTGATTGTGCATTGATCGTTTAATGTGGGAGTGTCTCGCGCCAGACACACTGAACTCCGGTGTGTGGTGTCGGGTGGCCGCCCCTCTGTCGCCATCCTGCCTGTCACTGGGTTTTCGCTGGGGCTGCACTTTCTCGACAAATCCCTGACCTGACGTGCATATCGCTTCGCTCTCTTTTTTTCCTTTCGCTCTTTCTGTGTGTGTTTGCCTGATGGATGTAGACAGATAAAGGGAGAAAGAGTGTGTGGCATCAAGGAGGACAGAAAACGAGAGTGACGATAGATGGGTTTATGAGACTGAGCCATGCCACTGTCGTCTGTGTGTCTGGGGTGGCAGACGCCCTTATGATAGAGGTAAGATGGATGCCCCCATGATGCACAGAGGGAGAGGAAGTCTGAGTCATATCTGCTTCCAGCCATTTCTTTATCAGCCACAACTCTGAATGCAACCACTGGTATAAACTCTGCTTGATTTGAAAAATATTGGAGATATCAATAAAACTGAGAAATATTTCAGCTATCAAACAACAAGCCACGTGGAGTGTTACTGACAGCATGCTGCCACCTATAAAAATATATTTTTAAATCAGAATTTTTCTTGTTTTAGAGTAAAGAAATTCTGATGTCCTTAACAAGTTTAATTACTGTAAATAAATAAAAAATAATAAATAAGTAAATAAATAAAAATGTTATTGGTTATTAAAAAAACATTTTAATCAAATCAAATCAAACAAAACATTAAATTAAAAACTTAAAAAGAGAGAAATGGTATCATTGTTATGGTGACTAACTGAAAAAAGCTGTACATCAGTTCAAGCATTAAAATGACAAAAAAAAAAAAATTGAAATAAACGCAAAAAGTAATTAAAACAGAAACAAAGACTAGGGATGTAACAGTATTTTAAATGGTGTCGTACTACAATAAAAAAAAATTTCCATACTACCTTGGTTACATGACTATAAAACGATAGGTCATCTGAGAAAAGTTTACTCAGGCGAATGGTGCGAACGGGAGTTAGCTTGAACTACAATTCCCATCAGCCCAGGCGTGTCCATCATTCTTTGTGGTCTGTTGTCACTACAGATCAGTGTTGCCAACATAAGGACTTTTAAGACCCCCTTGGCAACATTTTTCCCTAAAAGCTACTAGCGACAAATCTAGAAACTTCTTGGACAAACCTCAGCGAGTCTCTGGTACTGCTGCGTGAGCTCTTGTTCTCCCAGCGCGCGCACACCTCTCTCTATTTTATATTCTATTAACTCTATTTAACATGCAGATATAACCAAAATCACAGCATAGCCACTGCCTATATCTTATGTGTACTTGGTTTCATCAGACAATGCTCGTTTATTAATAAGGATTTTAATCTAGATTAACATGTTGTAAGGTAGAGCTAGTTCAGTCGGCCTTATAATGGCGTGCATTTCATATTCATTCAATTTTTCTGACAACAGAAAGCATTAAAAATATCAGTGAAAACAGTTATATTCAGAATTTAAGTGCATTGAATAACATTATGTGACCACAGAGAAGCAAGATACAATGATGCACTGACGTAATGAATATGCAAATTGGTGTATGACGTCATCTAGCGACAGGCATTTAGCCATCTAAAATGTTCAGTGTTCATGTAAACTGTTTAATAAACACCTCTGGCACTTTTTTTTGAGTCTCTTAATTAGTTTAGTTTTTTATGTAAATTATTCAATAAATACCATACCGGGCCATTCATACCGAGGTATTACCGTACCGTGAAATTTTGATACCGTTACATCCCTACAAAAGACACAAAATACTAAAACGGAAAGCATAAAAATAAAAGCTATTTCAGTTAATACAAACTTTGCAGTGATCTTAAAGAGAAATATGAACAAAAAAACTGTTCTGGAAGGCCCAAGGTGTCCCACAGTAACCATGGTTCAAATGGACAGTTTATCTTCATTCTCAACAGCGAGCCATGTCAGGCCTTTCTCAAATGAAGTACACTCACACACCTCAACCCCGGCGTTTGCCGACCATCTATCTCTGTTTGGCTGATGCCCGTCTGCAATTCACTTTGACAAATGTACAAGAACAGGACACTCAGCTTTGGCTGAGAAGGTCAGGATTTCAAACAGAGCTGATTACAAAGCGATGCTGCTCCGCTGATGGATGATTGTTGGAAAGTGAACTCTGGCGGCTTATCAATAAATTATTCGGGGGTGTTTCTGGCACGCTGAGAGCTCCATGTGTAAAATCGGCAGGAAAAGACAACCTCGGAAAGTTAAATCGTCTTAAGGAGATGAGTGAGTGTCAGACAAAAGAAAGTGAAAGAATGCTAATGCATGGCCGTGCGCTGTGATTGCATAATGCTGCAATTAAAAGATTTCCTGTCACATTGTTAAATGAGAAAGGTGGATTCATTACAGGCAGAGTGTCTGTAGCAATGATGAGTGAGAAGAAACATCGCAATGAGAGAAACGGTTCTCACCTGCCGACTTAGGGGTGAACTTGTCGCGGTTTGCCGCACAAACAGCCAGGAGCCGATAGCCGAGGTCCAAGTCGAAACCCTGCTGCGCTGCCACGCGACTTACAACCTGCGGAAAGAGACCATATCAGCATTAAAATGGGTCTTTGTGAACTTGCACGCTTCATCTGCATGTGTGTGTCCATTATTTGCATTCACACAAGAGAGGTGCAAACAGAGTTCTCCGCTAAAAGACTGAAGAAAAATCAAGCTGAAATGTTCTAAACACTCTTTAGCATTAAGGCTATTGAATTTTTCAATAGTCTACATGAGCTATGTGCAATTAAGCTTCCTTGAAATTCCACCCCAGACTCCCATGAGAGAAGCGAAAACCAGCAGTATACTCGCATCACCCGGCTACCACCCCCACTCTTCCTTGTACACCAAATATCTCTCCAAAAACTACTCATAAAAGAGCAATTTCCCTTTTTTAGTGCAATCATATCAAATATTTATATATGTGCATGAATAATGTATTCAAAGATAAAACAGCCACCTCCACTGATGCAGAATAGTGTTAAGACTGTGTTGATATTTGCAGGGCACGATTGATGAGCTTTCCCTAGAGATCTGTGTGACTGGTGCGCAGACGTCTGTGTTTGTTCTCCGAACACCCTGATCCGCAGAGACCACAGCCCGCACTTGGCCCCTTGAACTCGCAACTCCAGCTTCTTTCAAAGCATCTTGTGATCTTTCGCGAAACAATTCAAAAGCGTGTAAATAAAACCCTAAAGCCACATGTAAGACAGAGACGGTAGGTGACAACGTCACACACAGAATACATAACACGGCTTTACCTGTGGAATCTCTTAAAGGGCCTGACAACTCAGAAATGTCATTTACTCACACTCATGCTGTTCTAAATCTTTGTGACTGACTTACTGCAAAAAGAGAAGTTAGCCAGAATGTCAAAGCTGTTTTTTTCTGTACAATGAAATATAATGGTGACAAAAATGACTAACCATTACATAACCATCACAACAATCTATATGGATAATGGGTTTGTATATTCAAAGTCAAATAATGCAGTAACTTTGTGTAAGGAACCGAGCCAGGCCTTATTCAGTCCCTCTCCATAAAAAACAACTGAAATAAAAAGTTTTTGCACTTGTGACATTCTTTACAGCCCCTGGTCCTGATTCACTTTTAATTATTTGAAAAATCTTTTTTATATTCCACAAAAACAGTAATATAGGATTAGAACATTAGAACTAATTATTTTGATAACCTAATCCATTAAAACGATACAGGAAAGGTTAAATATTTTAGACCACAAGCTGACAATGTCATAAAAAATAAAAAACATTTGCAGTGGTTAAGGCTCTTTTAAAGTTATGGGTTTGAATATTGGTCTGAATAGCATTCAATTTGAAAGAATTCACTTTGTCTCCCCTTCACTCTCTATTATTCTATCCATCAAAAAAAAGACACAACCAATATAAAATGAGAGGCATTCAACCTTTTGTAATATCTGCTTGTAAAATCTGAACGAGGCTGCGCATGATCTTTAATGACTCATGTATCACACTGCTGCAGCTGTGCGCTGCATTTATCCACTTACTAACCTTCTCAATTCTTAACACCCGGCGCTTGACATGCAATTTGCGTTCCACATGGGGTGCAAACGTGACTCTTCTTAATCATAAATTGTCATACATCTGCTACCAAGGCGGTGCAACAAAAACGACAAATCAAACCTGTGCTGACAGATCTCTATTCATGATTTAATGGTCAAATAACAGCTTAACGGGATTCTAGAGTGCCATCTATGAAACTGAAAATCTAGCCCAGTTTTTGTCCTCCAGTTTTTTGGGGGATTTTTGGACAGGCTGCGCCGCTGTGCTCTTGCCAAACTTTAATTTCCCTTCTGCAGCTGCACTTGCCAAACACAGCAGCCAGGCTTGCTGCCACGAGGGCTGGTATAGATTCCACTGGCGTTTAGAAATGCATCCTCTCATAAGCCTTTTCCACATAATCTCTCTTCTCAGAATGCAAGCCTAAAATATTAAGTGATTCAACAGAAAGAAATATCAGAATCACTGAGCCACGCAAAGCTCCTCGGTTACAGCTTTGCTAAAAGGGCCGAGGGCACACAAAAAGTGACTCGCAACATAATACACAAGAAAAATGGCCATTTCTTTCTTTCCAGAGTGAGGCCCACTGCACTGCAGATATGCAGGGTTGACAAGAAAAGACAGTGGGACAGCAGAGAAAGTTGTCATCGCTAAAGCTACTGACAGTTTGGAGATGTCATTTATCATTTGGCTGAGTGCTGATATTGTGCAGCTGGGAGACAATGGAAGAACAGCTCCATACGCAGGTCTGCGGAGAGCAGAGAGCTACCTGCTGCCTGAGGGGAAATGTGTAAGACATGTCCACATCTGTCAGCCAATATTCTTATCTCCCCAGTTCTTTCATCTCTCCACCATCCTCACCGCTACGTCCTCACCTGGGGAGAAGAACCTCTCCGCCGCTCTCTGAGGGACGAGCTATGCATCAGACAAATTAATTACAATATACAGAGCACAAACATACTGCGCATCCTTTTGGAGTGAACGCGTGTGGTGTGAAGACGGTGTCTGGGGACACACTGTCATGTACACACACGACACCAACTCCAGAGAGAGAGAGGCTGGACTAAACTCAGGCTGTCAGAGCCTATGAACAGCACGAGGCGGTCTGGAATACCTGGAGAAAGCTGTCCGTTAACATTCCCATTCATCTCAAAGGCAGTAGCTCGGCTGGTGCAGAGACCCTATTGTGATGCAGTCAGGTTGTTTTGAGCTAAAGTCATGTGACTAATCAAAAAAATTATATCTTTCAAATACTGATTGGTTAATGACACACACACAGAAACCCTCAACAGCCCCAAACATTTTATTAGAGCTGTGACATGAAACTACATGTACCAGTTTTTTGGATAATTAAGATCTTTTAATGTTTTCGAAAGTCTCTTATGCGTACAAAGACTGCATTTATGTAATTGGAAATACAGTAAAACAGTAAATAAAGTTAAAAATAAGTTAGCTGTTTTTAGTGCCACATGATCCTTCAGAAACCATTCTAGTACTCTGATTTGGGGCTGCAGAAACATTTTTCATTGTCAGTGCTGAAAAGAGATTTTGCTGCTGAATAGAGATTTCTTTTGAAAAACATTCAGAAATCTTGATTATTCCAGACTGGTAATTTACATTAAGTCATTGTAAAAATGCTAATAAAAAAGCTATTAAGGGATTCAATTAATAATGTAATGTAAGTTTAAGTGTGGGTTTTAAAGTTTTAAGGTTGGTATTTAAAGAATAATTATATTATTTATGGCAAAAAGTTGTCTTTTACTTAAAATATTGGTGGCTCTAAATTTTGGTGCGAGTTATGAGTTATGTCTCACATAAGGCATTATATACTATGAGTTGCATTCTACAGTCAAGTGTAACACTGTGTCCACACTTCACGCAACGCGACAATTAAATATCACAACCAATCAGAAGCGTGTGTGTCGACGTGACGAAAATAGCAACAAAATGGATATGTTTACGATCTAATAAATAAACATTAAACCTTTTTAACATCATTAAATGATAGCATCTCTGTTATTGTTTCACAGTGAGTTCACAGGTTTAGCAGTCATCTTTGCTTTCATTTATTTTCCAAATCTGAGGTAAACTGTCTGTTGTTGCTTTCAGTGTGGCTATTAGGTCACGTAATTTGATTTTTAAACTCATATTGGACATATTGAACTTTGAATAAAGCACATAATCTCCTGTGATTATCCACGGTCATATAGTTTGTATGTTGTTGTTCCAGCCGTGATGACGCAGAAATAGAAACAGTTCCGAATTTAAAATTTTTGCGTGTTACCATCGTAGCTAGTTAGGACAGAACCTCGGATTAACATGGAAAAGATATCTTTTGTGACGTGTCGTAGCGTCATGGCACATGTAGTTGGGACGCGGTGTAAGTGCTATTATGTCATCCAACATCAAAATTTAGCCCTTATTCTTGCAATATATAAGGAAAGCTGCAACAGTTGAGTGCAGTAGAAGAGTCCAACATCCCACACACTTTTTCAGTTATTTTTGGTAATTAAAGAGCAAAATGGCAAGGAATCCTCAGGACAGTGTTTTACAAACTTTAAAATTTTGTCCCTTTGTCGAAGATGATGTTTGGAGGTCCTCGTATTGCATATTTACCATGCTTTTATGCTTCTGGGATAAAAATAAAAATCTCAAAAATATGATGTCAGTTGAATCTTTAGCATTTTAATTAAGTAAAATAAACTATTATTTTAAGGCTTATTGTGGCACCCTGGTTGAGAAGCACTGATCCAAGACATTTGATGGCAATTTTTTAAGGAAAAAAAGCTAAGACACCTGATGCAAGTCTAGTCAGAACAAGCATGTTCTAAGAGCCTCCAGTAAATCAATAAATGAGGAATTCAGATCACAGAGTGGGAGTGGGGCTAAAATGAGTCCAGCGGAAATCAATGGGAAATGTCTGTATGCCCACAAAAAGCACCTGGACTGGAGACCTGAATCAGACTGAAGGTGCTAAACACTGGCAATATGCCACAATCAATGACTGCCATGGAGAATGTGTGGCGACTGTATGTTCAGCACCACTAGAATTCAGAGTGAAAAGTTCAGCTTACTAATGATTTAATAACACCTGATTCCACATGGTGAGATAGGAGAAGGTATTTAAAAAAATAAAATAAAATAAAAACCTTAAACATCAGTCTCAGTCAGAGGTCACAGGAGGGAAGAAAAGAAACAGAGAGAGAGAGATCAGTGGGTGGGCAGAGGGACACGTGAAGCGTGACTGTTGCTTTAACCTTCGTCACTGGCCCCTGACATGAGGACACGACTTGAGCAGCTGCCGTCTTACCGTCAAGCATCCCATAAGGCTTTGCTCAAATGGCCGCTGGAAGGCTCGTGGGTCTCCGCACCAGTCCAGTAGCTCTGTGGCTGCCGTCTGGAAATTGGCCGGATTCTGTAAGTGCTGTTCGAACAGAAGAAATCACAAATATTACAACATTAAAATCTAGAGGGAAAACCGATTTTCAAACACTTCATTTTTAGCAATAAAATAAACACTGAAACACTGAGCTTACACTGTTGTGAAAACATAACCATACATCTTCAACATGACATTATCATCACATAAATATCACATAAAAATCATTATACTAAAATTTTACATCCATAAATTCAAGATAAGCATAATATTAGTATCACGCAAGTATAAATATATATTATTTATAAATATTTAAAAAGAATATCTTATCTTAAAGCAATTCTATGCTCCACAGGAGAAAATCAATTTATGTACATAATGAAGGATATGTCAAAATTAATTTATGTGGAAAGTAGTACATAATTTAGACTTTGTTCTGTTCTAGAATATTTCCTTTAACTTGAAAAGCTGCGGAAAAATATTATTGAATACATAAAAACTTTTGAGAGCACATGAAACATAAAAAAAATTAATTCAACTGATTCTGCTCCGTTCTGAATAATATATAGTATATTCTACATATAAACTGTATACTATATTCCTTAAAGACTTTATGTCATATTGACAACCAGTATTCGACAAGGCGTGGTATTTAGATTTTGAAGTGGATATGGTTTTCAGTCAGCCAAGTGCTCCAACTCCTCCTGCCCTATGACTCGGTGCATCTGCACAGCCCTGCAAGAACCCAGCCGGTAACCCAAGGCCTCCTGGTCCGAACGCAGCTGTGCATTCTGGGACAGATCCACCCTCCTGACAATGAGCTCAGTGTGCTTCAAGGCCTCCTCACACACTGCAGTGCGTCCTAATCCAGACTCTTCATCATCTTTTGTCCACTAAGATGTAACAGATCTGCACCTCTGAAAGCAATAGTCAAGCAGGGCCGGCCAATAAGGCGAGCACAAGAGGGAGGGCTTTGTAACCGAATTGAATGAAAAGAGGCTTATTCTCTTTTCCCTACAATTTTTTTTTTATTTATTGAGCGCCGAGGTTGTTTATCCTCCCCTCAGGACTTGCCCCCCCCTGCCAACTCTCCTGCGACCGGTGGCCCACAAGACATGACAAGAAATTTAAACAAATGAGCAATCTGCACACCTTCTTCAGAGGCTTTGCACGTTTAATGCTCCAGTGCAGTTTGGCCGCTCCGAGGAGGAGACTGCGCACTTTATACCATTATACTCCGACGGACACCTCCTCTTTCCCAGCTCGCAGCGAGGAAGCAGCATTGTCTTCCGAGGGCGGCAGAGGTCGCCATTTGAATGAGCGAATTTGGTGTGTGTGTGTTGACAAAGAGCTCATCTGACAAAGAGCCAATGTCTACTGCCGCAGAACCCCGCTGAGTAAATCCTGCACAGCATAAGGGATATGCGGGTAGAAAATGTTCCCCATCTCACTGCAAAAAGCTGGCGGAAAAGAATCTCCATTTTGAGGGAGGCGATTCTTTGTTTAAGTGGACATTCTGGATGTCTGGCTCCAACCGCACTATTATCAGGAAAGAGAGGAGGGGATGGAAAGCACGCTGTTGTGATTGTGGCCACTCTGAGCCGTGTGTCAGCAGTGAAGGGTTTTTGGCAGGATCTCAACACAGGTGTTAACACAACAGCAGCCAAATCTCAGCACTTCACCTTTCCCCTGCTAAGCATGTGGTGTCCAAACAGGACCTCTCCACCTCAGGGCAGCTCTGTGTGTTATGATCAGTCACTACAGTGCTTGACCGGGCCTGGATATCTACACTTCTGATCATCTATTCAACAATATCACTGCATTACAGTTATCAGTTATCATATTAAAAAATAAGATTCTTTCGTGTTTTTGTTCTTGCTTTCCTCCAATCCGTTTTAGGAAACAAACTGCAGAAATTAATCATTGTGAAGTTTGTTAAGTGTGTCCGAACCATACTAATATATGAGTATTTTTTAATGTATATTTCTAGGCCCATTTTATGCATACAAATGCATATTTATTATATATTCTATTGCGGTCAAATGATTAATCACATCTAATGAAAGTTTTTGTTTACAAAATATATGTGCATGTGCTGTATATATTTATTATGTGCTGTATATATAAATATACACACATGCATGTATATATTTTTAACATTTATTTACATGCATATATGTATATTAATTATATTATTAAATAATAATATATTTAATACATTGTAAAAACATATGTATATACACATGCACATGTGTATTTACATATACATAATAAATAGACACAGTACACACATTAATTATGTAAACAAAAACGTATTTTGAATGCAAGTAACTGTTGGGCAGCACTAATATATTAATATAAATTTACATTTTGTAAAAATCTTTTTTTTTTTTTATAAAATAATAATAATAGTAAGTATAGAATATGACTCAAGGGACAATTAGAATAACTTAATTAAGAAAATAAAAATTGTCTGGAAAGGAATCTTCAAATTATTCAATTCTACACAAAAGGCAAGAAAAGCAGCTCAGGATCTTGAAATCTTAAGGGCAATTTCTCTCATCAAGAAATCTGTCATAGGAAGTCCCTGAACACAAGCTCATTTCATCAGTCCTACACGGGACATGAACCATGAATAACTGCCTCCTCCAGTTTTAGAATACTCTTCTGCAAATTTGTATTCATGTTCCATGTGAATGATAATTTCTTAAGAAGAAAAAAGAAAAGAAAGACTGTCTAATTAAACTGAGTTGCTGTGCCATGTTTCACTTATTATTTCTAATCATTAAATTCCTCCTCATGTTCTTGATGGAGAATGAGCCGAGAGAATTGTTCTGATCATCCCAACGTTTATCATGCATTCAAAGGTAAACACTGTGAATGAGTTTTATTTTTAGTTAGCAGAACATATTGAAGCTCAACAAATAGGGAAAAGAAAACAAGCACACTAAGATAAGATGGCCCAAAATATTACCTGAGGATATATATAAATACATAATATACAGTTCGAATTAACACCAAAGATTTGTAAGGAAAATGGATCTGGGTGAGCGTGTGATTCGCTTCAAAGCTTGGACTTGAGTTGATTGTGATGTCAGTCTGCTCCTCTCAGACTGAAGAGGATATCATTTTGTGTGATTGACAGCTATTGGCTGCCGACTACTCAGCGTGCGGGCTTTAACTGCCGGTGAGGAAGCCCGAGATGGGAAAACAGAGGAATTCTGTAGGAAGGGCTCTGTAAATGAAAGTCAGATGGCAGTGCGAGAGTCTGGCGGTATGAGGATAGAAAAAAAAAAGTCAAAGAAGTCAAGAGAGAAAATGGTCCGTTTGATCGACATTACAATCACAACATGCTGATGGCTTCATGTGGGTGTTAGTCATGAGATTGGACATAATGTTTTACACTACTGTCATTATAACCAACTGAGTAAAGTTGAGGGAAGAATAGATTGAATGACAGCCAGGCGTATGATTGAGTGACAGGATGACAGAATGATGAAAAGAGGGAAATGGGGCAGAGAGGAAGGGAAACACCCTTATTAGATTGAAAGAGTATCAGGTTTTTGACATATTGATGTCAAGAGAATGCACAGAAATTGTCACGGTATTGGCATTTCCATGTAAACTAGAGGTCTTTTACATATGGATGTTTTAAATGCACTAATGTGCTGAACATCATTACCGTTGCTGCAAAAATACCTGATTTAATCCCTGACATAAATTCATAGGGCCGGTTTCCCGGATAGGGATTAGATTAAGCCAGGACTAGACCTTTGCTAATTTAGGACAATTAAGAATTTTTAGAAACATGTCCTACAAAAATGCATTATCTGTGAGCATTTTAAGACCAACCTATGGCAATCATGTATTTTAAGATATCTCAGTGCAAGCTGTTTCCAGTTTAGACAGCTCTTAACATGTATTTTAATCTAGGACTAGTCTTAAACCCTGTTTGGGAAACTGCCCCTTAAAGTTCTCCGCTGAAACTGAGCTCCCTGGGACAAAGGTCTTGGCAGCTAAACTGACGACTCTAAATATGTCATATCAATATGTTTAATGAGCAGCAATCGATTGCGTTTTGTCTTTAGCTTTAATCAGACTCAATCTGCTATGCAAAACAGAGATAATGTCATTTGTAACCAATTAAATAGGCTCAGAAATTCAATGGATTCTTACAGTAGACATGATCGTATTAGTGCTAAGACTTGCCTAATTGATGCAGAGACAACAAAGCCTAACGGAAATCTGTGTGGACATGAAAAATGCTGAACTGTCTCTAATATACAAGTTGGCATGTCAAATATTTCCATAAATCTGTCGAGACATACAAAAAGTCACACCTACACAACACACTACAATTATCCAAGTCTAGAATCACAAGACATAGCCTTGGGTCATACCTACTTGTGTGTGTGTAAGTCTGGCTATAGTAGTGAATGCCTTTTTTACCTTTGTCAAATGTCCTCTTTGATTTATTAAAACATGTGGACATTTTAATTAGTTTTCATAAACTGAAGGGCTCTTTAACCAGTCAAATATTTGCTTTAAATGCACTAATACCCACTGCTATGGTTTATGGTTTAGCAGTCAGAAATTAGTTGACCTAACAGATAAAATGTGAAAAATTTTAATTTAGGTATGGTGTTCCATTCAAGACTTTTTAATGTTTTTAAAAGAAATGTGACCAAGGCTGCTTTTATTTATTTCAATAAAATACAAATATATATTTTTAAATATCATTACAATTTAATATAATAATTTTTTTATATTTTAAAATCTTACTACTGAGATAAAGCTGAATTTTTAGCAGCCATAAATAATGCTACCCTTCAGAAATCATTCTAATGATGACTATATAATGTTATTATAATTATTATTATTTATTATTATTAGCATTATCAATATTATAACTATAGCAAATGTTTTGTGACATTATAAATACATTTTATTTTCTTCTCCAGGCAACTTAATAAATTAAAGTATTTATTTCCTTTTTTTAAGAAATCTTACTGCACCCAAATTTTTGAACAGTAGCATAATTAGCTCACTTTAAAAGTATAAGAAACCTATGGCACGTCTGCATTTAAACTGTCAAGTTGTGCCCCTGTGTTTGTGAACACAAAAACAAGTGCCAGCTGATAGAGGATGCTTGGAAAACAGCCAAGGAGGACAACAGGGTTCAGACTCCAACCATATTCGGCAACCTGATATGAGCCAAGCTAATGGAAAACTACAGATCCACATCAGAGAGGTAGTGGGAGACCCTGGAACAGTGAGCAGACAGACAGACAGACATTGTGTCACTGTGGTTCTTTTCTCCTCACCTGTTTGATGCACAGCAGCCTGTCATTGGTCTGCTGTATGTGCCTGTCCATCGAAGGAATCGTGTTCATCTTGACTGCTGCCTCTTTCTTTCTACCTGGAAGCCATTAATGTTCTTCTCTCTGAAAAATGGACAGACAAAGAGAAGAGTGTGTCAGGCTAAGAGAAAAACGAGAGAGCACTTCAGCGCAAATCTGTGATCTCCTCACACGCTCAACAAGGCCCTGAAAGACACTGAGCGCTCAGATGACATTTCAGTAGTGGGTGAGGAGGAGCCGACCCATCCATCTTTCATGTTGACAAAGTCGCTCCTCTCGGTTTCTTACAAGCACAACTGTGATCTTCAGAAAAACGCGAGCAAAATAAACAGCACAAGTCGCTAAGGATGGAGCAGAGCAAGTGTGCGCGCGTTAAACGGAAGAACTGTGACCAATTACACTCCAATCAGACCTCTGCAAATGCCTGAACCCCATCAGTGTGTCTATTACACGCTGTTAAAGGTATCAGGCCTTACATTCAAGGTTATCAATTTAGCCGCTGCAGGCTGATTTACAGTTGCATTTGCTGGCAAATAAACACGAGGCCCCATGGCCAGCGCTGTAACTCACTGCGCCGACATGTGGAAGGATTAATTGGTGAGGAACGGGAGCATCCAGATTTCATCTCTCATCTGGCCACCTCACCACCATCACTCTTAAAATTCCAAGGCACAAAAGTGGAGGAAAAAAAAACAGACATACGGCAAAATTCCCCCACCACCCACTGCGGCAGCCTGATAAAGCTCTATTTAGATACTTTGGCTGTGTGCGTGACAGGACGGGCGTCCCTGGCTCTCAGGAGGGTTAGATTGTGCCCTATATATGTTAAAGCAGACAGTGCATTTCAGGAAGTGATGTCGGGACAGGTATTAGAGTGCCTTCTTAAGCCTGCTGAAATGTTTAAGCATGTAAGTCACGGATGATAGGCCTGGTACCTGCATAACGGAAGTGTGCTGAACTCACAACCTCAAAGTCAGACAAATGCACAACTTGCTCCCGATTTGGCCAAAAATATCCAGCTAATTTGTGATAGGTGAGAAAAACAATTATATATATATATATATATCAGTATTTGTATTAACTAAAAAAAAGTAGATTAAATATTCTGTCCTCTACCTCCCAAGAAGAAGAATTTTATAATAACATATTTTTTGCCCTCTTTTAAACATTTTCTTTTTTTATATACTGTGTACTTGTGTGTATATATATATATATATATATATATATGAGAGAGTGAGAGAGAGAGTACTTAAACAAACGTTTCTTTTGAGTGTTAGTGTGCTTAATTGTTTAATTGAAAACTGCATTGTTGAGTATATTTTATAGTTTCTCTATTCATTTTATACACATACACTGAAAAACAGCAAAATATGGATACATAACTTTTTTTTACACTATAACTTAGACTTAGACTTAGCTAGGGCATAGAAAACAGGTGAGCAGATGTTCTTATCCAGTGGATATCGCTGATATATGTATCTAACTATGACTAAATGTAATGCTTATTTTGACCGCTCTGACACTATTTGGGTCGGTGTGGTTGCAGTGACAGTCAAAGGCCAGCAGGTGTCTCTCTCTCTCACACACTGCAGTTCTGCCACCCTGACCATCAGCACCACCACAAATAACTGCTGAGTGTTCCTTTAAGCCTTTACAAGCGCTACAAATCCTCTGCTCCAACCCACTAACAGGGACCGCTCAAACCAGAGGCTCGCCTGTCTGACCTTGTGGCTATTGATTAACTATTTCCCTCCTTACCCCGCTGTCACTCTCACCTCCAGCTACCAGCAGTGAGAGCACGAGAGTGGGGGGGTGGGGGGGTTAGACTGCTCTCACTCTCCTCCTCCTCTCCTTTCTCATGAGACAGCTTTTGTTTGGTGTGCAAACTCTAAGCTACGGGCTTCAAAAGAGCGATGATGACATGAAAACATCTTTACAGCAGCAGCTGAACATCCTGATCCATGACGTCAAAGACCCGTAAAGCAGAGTCCAAAACTCCACACAGCTTGATCACGCATCTCTCTCTCTGTCACTCTCTCACCCCTCAGGCAATGAAGGCTGGAAAAACACCAGTTATATAACACACCAACTACCTCAATGAAAACAAACTCTTGTTCTCATTATTCAAAAGAGAAGCAGAAGCCGGCCATGGAGTCATTCCAAAACAAAAAGTTTATAGTCAGAAACTTGGACATGCTGGAAGAATGTCATAGTATTTATCTGCTCCTGGACCCTTCTAACTCAAAATCACATTTTCTTTATGTAATTATAAGATTAAATACCAATTATGTTTCTAATTACCTGAATAAAACATTAAATATAATTGTACATGTGTGTTTATGTGTGCATATACAGTATATATATTATATCTTTAAACCTGCAATTCTTCACTTAAAACATGCTCAAAAAAACTCATATTTAAAACACATAATTAGTTTTAATTACCCCATATCAGTTTTATAAAGCATATTATTTTATGGAATTCACAGAATCAAACCTAAAATAAAATGACATGAGGTGTTGACATATAAATGAATAAACACAGAAACTGAACCTTAAAAAACAGTAGGTTAATCACCAGATGATCATGACTAGATATAATTCATATTGTCAGAGCAAAAACAAAAACAAAGAAGTCTGAAAAAAAACACTGTGGAAAGTCGTTGAAAAGGTGGGGTCAGACAGAGGGCTAAGAGAGAGATGGAGAGAAAGAGAGAACTTAGTTTGTGCTGGGAGAATTATCTCTTCATAATCAGACACACACTGCATGAGTGAGCTCTGCATTTCCACTCACGCTTGACTCCCTTTTCAAAGGCAGCTCACTATAAATACCATCAGCCGCTCTCTTGGGTTAAGGACAGGGATTGAGAGACTGATACCAGCCTAGAACACAATTCAAGAAAAAGGCCAAGCTTAAAAGACCGATCATAATTACAGCTCATGCTCAGATCCGACCATGAGATCTTTACCAAGCAACTCGAATCGTTGATGTGGTGTAAACTTCTCATTCGCCACTTTAACACGGGACAATGGTTTCTCAACACAATAAGCATTAAATCTTTTCAATCTCAGTCTAGCCAAGAGCTGCCCACTTACTGAGGAAAGAACTGTCTGACTGACAGGTCAAAAGACCAATCAAAACGGAGCTTGAAGTGATTAAAGAGACCAATTGTGCAAATTCTCACAATTTGAGAATTCGAAATTCAGAACATATTCTGAAGAATGCTGATAACCAATTTGACAACTTTCATCAAAATATAGTAAAAATACAGACTACCTTCTTTACCTTCGAACTAATCCAGTTATTAGTTCTCAATTCGAAACCGTTCATAAAACTTGTGCTTATTTCCAGGTGGGCTGCTGCACTCTTGACTTCATGAATGTTACGTGGCACCAGCCAATCAGATCGGAAATGGCCATCTCAGCCAGGTCTCGTACACAAAGTGCCTCAGACGGTCAGTGCATGGACTGTGGGCGGTCTGTGGGTGGAACGTATGGGACTCACTTTCAGCTTGAGTGATCAGAGCACACTAAAGATCAGGCACAGGGAAGTGTCTCAGCACCTGTTGGTGTAACCGTCACAGCTGAGTTGCAAAGAGGCAAGGGTCTACATACAGGTGCACCCCATTTAGTGCCACATTCCACTGTCTGCTTGGATCGATCGCCACCAACTACCTATTAATCACCTATAATGTCCCTAAAAAGTATTTGGACACTTTTATACAATCAAAAGGTTGCATGGTGTGTAGGTAAGGTTGGTAAGATTTTTAAATATTTTTTAAATGTGTTTCTTAAGCTCACTAAGGCTAGATTTATTTGACCGGAAATATTTTGTTAAAATTTGTAAAATATTTGAAAATGTATTCAGCAGACATTACTCCAGTGACCCTCCTGAAACCATTCTAATATGCTGGTGGTTTTCTCCTAAAGAAACACTTCGTATTATTAGTAATGATGTGCTGCTTAACATTTTTGTGGAAACCGTGACACATTTTTCAGGATTTTTTGTGGAATAAAAGCTCAAAAGAACTGTTTTTTTAATAGAAAATTATTAATGTTACAAAAGATGTCAATGTATTATCAATGATCAAATAATCTATTTAATGTAATACTGCTGAATTTAAAAAAGGAAATACAAATGATGCTTTTCTCACAACTTACTTTTATCAGCCACATTCCACTCAAATTCTTCAAGTTCTTATAACTATAAACGAAACAGTATAACAACGTTTTGGGCAATTGCTTTGTACGAAAAGCGTACTTACTGTATGTTGGCTGTCTTAGAAAACATAGAGCCACTGTATATTAAAAGTACAAATAAACTCAAGAAACAAATACATTTTCATCTCACTCCTAAACCTTGTATAAATCCTATAAAGGGTGAGAAACACACAAACAGTGAAAAACAAATCAAGCCCATAATTATATTGTTGGTGTTCGAGGAGCAGTGAGCTGGACAGTGGCCCCTGCAGACAGGACAAGGCAGCGTTTGTTATGTGAGTCAAGAAAGGCAGCGTAAGGCTCTCCACTGATCTCTATTGTCCTGACCTAAAATGTGCCGTAATCTCCTGGGCAGTCTCTCTAGCACCATATGTGTGTGTGCTGGCCTCCTCCTGCCCCCATCTCTTCTTTTTTCCCTCTCTTTCTCCCCCATTCTCTCCTGCCACTCAATCCGCCCCTCCTCCCTCACCGGAAACCCAGGCTGCGCGCTCCTTTAACAGGCTGGGGAATGGATTCATTTCATCTAATGTGGTTTGGTCTGAAGCAGAGCCACTCACCCTGAGCAAGAGGCTCCCACTGCAGTCATGTGTTTTCATACAAGCCAATCAACATGGCCGCACCGGCTCACCATCTTCCCCCGCCGTGGCCCTCCCTTTCTCTTCCTCTCATGCTCTCTATTTATTTCTTTCACTCACTCTACCTTCCTCTTACTCTCAAACCGACTCCCCCTTTCCGCTTTGCCCCCTCCCTTTCTGCCACCCCCTCCTTTTCTTCTTTACTCTTTACATCTGCCTGAGGCTTTCTGTTTCATTCTGGTCACAAGGCACTTAGCTACTGACACGAGTCTGCTTTTCTGTCCCTTCACCTCTCTGCTTACCTCATCCTCCACGATATCACAGTCCCCATCCTTCTCGCTCTTTTTAATTTGCTCTTTCTGTTCCTCTTTTTCTACCTGTCTCTCATTATTTGTTGGGAGCTCGGATCTGTTGGGATCCCTGCTGGAACAGAAGGTTGGTGTGACCCATCTGTGAGCTGATGGGAGAGGGGAGGGCACATGTACAGACAGACCACCCCCTCCACAAACTCCCCTCAACTAAAAGACTATTTTAATTAGTGGTCAGCCATTAAATTTGTGATAATAGCTAAAACAATCCACTTTTTAAAAAGTATTATAATAATGATGATTCACATAAATACAAAAATTAAGCAAACAACTAATTTTAATTTCCTAAATATTATTAGTCACCTTAAATATTTACTTAATATATAATATAAATAATATATATTAATATACATTTTCAAAATGTTTTGAATTTATGGCTGATACAGGGGTGCATTAGATATCTAGTTATTTAGATTACATCTTTGCAGAAGAGATTTCTATTTTTTGCTTTTTGCTATATATGTTTATATATAACTATTTTCTGCAATGTTTATGTAAATAACCAATAATAGCAATATATTGTCTAGCAAAGATGCATGAAAATGCATTAAAAAAGCCATGTAAAATCCACTTAAATAATAACATCAATATACTCTTAATATAGTATAATAAACCATATATATATATATATATATATATATAAATATGTAAAAAATGACACACATTTTATTTAAAATTAAACATTTGAAATATTTTAATATTAACATTGTTCAGTCAATCAAATTTCCTGGGTACCTAACTTACCTGAGAAATATAAACAACATGAATATGTAACCGTCTGCGATCAAAAGTATTTATATCACCTTCTTATATATATATATATATATATTACCATTGTAAAATACTAACAGTTCAGCAACCACAGGTATTCTCATGAATGCTCACATCTGAAACCATTCGACACTGTGATTCTTCACAATTCCTTTACACCTCTATAGAAGCGGAACGACCTCAGTCGGTTTGACCTTGCCCTTGAGTAGGTGAATGAAAAGCACATCACTAACAGAGGGCGAGTATGGCCACCCTGAAAATAATGTCAACCCAGCGTTTCCTGTGTGCAGGGAGCAAAATGGATCCTGGCCTCATACTGATCTGCTGCTGGGCCGCTGCACAGATAATATCCACTTTAATTTCTCACCTGAGGGGAAGTTCTCACGAGGGAGCTGCTGACGCCAGACTGGGGATGTGACAACCATTTTTCATCAGCTTACCGCATGATGCCAACACATAATAACCTTTTTCTACTAATCTGGGGTCAGTTTGGATTCGATTTATTGTGTATCACTGTGCTAAAATTTTCCTTCTCATTGGCCGTTTAGACACCCTGAACTTCACTGCATGGAAACAAGTACGACACTACTCTTTAAAATCAATTAATTACCCAATATAAAGAGAGTGATTTAGAAAATGAACTCTTTTACACTATCCCTGCGGCTTGTGCACTTCCCAAAACGGGCAGCCAGTTTTGAAATTGTCCGCAGCTGTTTAACTATTTGATATTTGAGAGCGTTTGGCGTCTATAAATATTGAACAGCGGTACAGTGCCAGGGGTCTCTACAATGGCAGGTATGTGTCACCAGATACCCCTGGACAATCCCATCATGCCATGAATACATTGGGGGGGGGACAAAAGCGGTATTTCTAGGGTGATTGGTGAACTCACTCTCCCTTCTGCGCTCATTCCTCAGCATCTGCTCACTTCAGCTCTGATTCACTGCGCAGGGCAAGCCAAGAGCTGAGAAAAACTCCAGCTATCTCAGATAAGAGCTCCCTGGGTCTGTGTGGCGCTTAGCCGGTCCAACCTGAGATGGCAACAAATCACTTTGTGCGTAAATCACGATTTAACCCTTTGCTCTTATCAACACGCTGCCCTGGATTGCCAAGCATGGCGGTCGGTGTGTGTGCTTTTTTGTGAGGTTGAGCAAAAGCATGTCCAGCATTCCTAACAATTTTCTCTCACCCTCCTCTGGCTCATCCTGAGATTCTCTCATTTTTCAGAGATTGCCAACTGCCAGGCCTGGACAGCCTTGTGTAAATAAACCAGGAAGTGTTTTCACCTCACAGTGGGTTAGAGTGGCAGGAGCAGTAAACCAGCTCAAGTCCCCCGCTGCTGGGGGCTGCTTCTGTTGCGTTCCTTCACTTCCTTTTGAATTATATGAGAAACATAAAGCAGTGGTTCTCGAACTAAACAACTGAAATGAAGAGGTGAAATTAACAACCAACAAACTTAAAACAGTTGTTACAGTTTTAAGTACCCCTAAAAAATTTTAATAATAATAATAAATAAATAAATAAATATATAATAGAAAATATATATAATAGAAATATAGTTATATTTAAAATCATTTAATTTACACTATTTACATGTTTGGAGTATGGCCATTTTTGTTAAAGAAATATTATGGTTAAAATAATTTTATTCAGCTACGATGCTGAAATCCAAAGTAAAGTACATTGCAAAAAAAAAAAAATTATAATAATAACTTATAATTGAACAAATAATTGTTAAAGGGGTCATCTGGTGCCGCATGCACTTTTACAAGCAGTTGTTGGGAGTGTGTGTGAACAACTACCCTACAATGATAAAGATCCAACAGTAGTTTTCTTTTAATTTAATAAAAATAAGTTCCCCTTTATGAAATCAAGTCATTCTCAAATGCATGTTGGTGTGGCATCACACCAACAGAGGCCACTCCCACAATAGTTGATTGACAGCAGCGTGTCACACAGATTAAATCATTCATGATCCATCCTCACCTACAAAAGCAGTGAGTATAATGTTTTTTATTGAATTTTAGCAAATCGCCTTTCTTAATGTGCTAATTAGCAAGTTTCACTATGAATACGGCTAAAAAAAAAAGATCCTCTGAGAGTGCCTCGGAAAAGAGGGGCGGAGTTAGAGGAGCTTGTGGAGATTTAAAGGGGAAGTACACAGAACAGAGTGATTTCTAAAGAGCTGTTTATCACAGGGTAAAATTAGCATTTTTTAAACTATCTTTGAGAAATTTTTAAACAAAATATATTACAAACATAATATAATTACTGCTATATGTAATTAATTACTATTAAGACCATAAAGAATCATATTAGCTTGTGGAAAATTGGCTTTGTATGTCTCCTTTAATATTTCTTTCTTATTCATCTCAATGCAGGAAGGTGCAGCACTTATTTTAACGTTTTATGTGTTTTGTCACAGCTTACTGGCTGATACACAGATACACACAGACCTACAGTAAAACAGGATAGAACACTGGGTAAATACTGGCTGTGTTTTTAAAGATGGAGGAATAAGATGTTTAGTTTCAGTCGATACAGCTTCTTCTCGGGGTTTAAGATAAAATTCATGTTGCATAAGCACCTTCTGCTCTCAAAAAGCCAAATTTATTCTGTTTTTGTTTCAAAAGCACTTTCTTTATTAGGTGCATTTTCAGTGGACAAAACATGTAATAATAAGAAAGGGCACTTGCAGTCTTTCACTTTTTTAAATAACCTATTTAATTATTTTATTTGACATAAGAAATATTTTAACTTCACACTTAACTACACTCCTTTACAATGTCATAACAATAAAATAAAAATGTTCACATCAAATGCTGGGTGGTGCTTATTGGGTCCTTCTTTATATAGTGTTTGGGTAGTTTTTTGCTACCGCCGAGTACATCACAGACACCTGTGTCGCTATTTGACACCAGCAACACATCTGCAAGAGGCATTTTAAAAGTGTTTGCTCATCTGCAATACATCTATAGGGCATTTCCTATCAGACATAAAAAAGACATTCAGAAAATATCATTTCTTTCTTGTAATCTGATATCTTAAAGATCTCTATCAGATGTAACACAGCAGATGCTTACCAGCTGAAACGATCTTGAACAGATATCTTGATGATGTACATGTGCTATCTGGGTCACATTTAACAACAAAGTGTTTGGGTACTTTATGTATAAGCCAGCTCCTGGGTCAGACAAAACAACCAACATTTGTGTTGTGTTCAATTTTAGATAAGTGTGGGAACATTATAGTTGAAATGTCACACCTTAAACCTCAGTGAGCTGCAGTCAATCACACATCAGGTTGAGCTCATACTGACCGTATAATATTGCCATGACAAAATAGCCGCTTTTCCGCTGTTGGGCTAATGGGTGCTGGTGCTTTAAACGGGTCAGGCAGGGATAAAAGCCTGACACTGTTGGGAGAAACTCATAACCACACCTCTGGCCCCAGCTGGCCCGCTTTGACCCAAGGTTTTCATCGGGCCAAAAAAAGTCCCGAAAGTGACGGATGCCATTGCAATGTATTACAATATTGCGTTACTCTCTAAAAAAGTAACTAATTAAGTTACTTTTTATGGAAAGTTATGCATGACATTAATTTTTGCGTTGCTTTTTAAAATACGAGCTGAGCTTGAGTGTTTGTTTTTATTATAAGATGTTCTATTTACAGCAAATGTAAAAGCCCTATTGCACCACAAAGAGAAAGTTCAATACTCTTCACCAATAAAAAATAACAACGAAGCACAATAGTTAGTTTTTGAAGTCATTTTGGCGTTAAACTGGATCATTAAAGGTCATCAGAAAAGACATTAATTAATAAAATGGGATTAGATACATTCGTGTAATTTAATTATTGCAGGTTACATCATTCTGAGTTTATTTTAAATTTTAAATAAAAAAACAAAGCAACTGGCATTTGAAAAAGTAACTCTAAAATTAAAAAGCAATGCGTTACTTAACTAGTTACTTGGTAAAAAGTAATATTATGACGTAACTCGCGTTTCCCCCCAACACTGAAAATAAGTACATGCATTTTATATATATGTTTTATATTAAAATATTTCCTCAAAGCTGTTACTGTTTATTTATGGGCAGGTTATGGAGTCATATTTCGGCTATGAGTGAAACGCAGGGTGGAGGTTTGAAGTTGGCAGTTCCCCACCAAACAGGTTTCCATCTCAGGAACAGAACCAGTGCCATTACAGTCGAAAAAGAATAACAGGAACTGGCCAATTATACACAAGTTACTTTTGTTTAATGTGTCATTTTTTACTACTGATGTCTGTTAAATGGGTTTAAATACAGGCAATAGCTTATGTATGATTTACATACTGAAATGCAAACTAACGGTTTGTGGAGTATTTAAAAACATATGGAATATTTAAAGGAGAAGTTCACTTTGAAAAAAACTTTTGCTGATAATTTACTCACCACCATGTCATCCAAGATGTCCATGTCTTTCTTTCTTCAGTCGAAAAG
>JAUCMT010000024.1:9876039-9900393 GCA_032357475.1 Enteromius thamalakanensis | reverse complement strand
AAAATGTATAAATGCATTTATATGTAATACTATCAAAATATATACTGTTCGTGTGTGTTTTAATATAAACACAATAAATAAACGTAGCATAAACACATATATTATGTAAAGAAAAACTTTTATTTTGGATGCGATTAATTATTTGACAGCACTATTTTTTTTATGTTGTGTCTCACAACCAGATTGTTAAACAGTTTTTTTCTCCAATAAATCTTAAACCCAATCGTCTGCTATACACGTGGTCAGAATTGTAAGTACCCTTGGTAAAAAGGACGAAAGAAGGCTGTAAAAATAAACGGCATCATTAATTCTTTTTTTTTTTTTTTGATCTTTATTTAAAAAAAATTCAAAAATCTAAGCTTTGACTGAAGAATAAGAATTTAAAATGGGGGTAAATATAATTTTGAAATAAATATATTTCTGTAGTGCACATTGGACAAAGTTAACTGTACTTTTTTATTCAATATTTTTTTTAAAACCTCCATTTGGCAAAATAAAAGTTTTCTCCTATAATGCCTGATGAGGTTAGAAAACACCTGGCAAGAGTTTAGAGGCCATTCCTTCATCCAGAATCACTCCAGACCCTTCAGATTTCCAGCTTTGTGTTGTGCTTCTCCTTTTCAGTTCATTTCAGTTTAATTTCTGGGTTGTAGTTTTGTCCCTATTTTACCCAGAACAGGGTTAAACCAAGAACTATAGGGACTATGGTTTAAAGTGCACTTTGTTTTTATTTCTTTCAGCAGATGTTGAAGCTTATGATGGGGAAGAGCTTTTGGAGGACCTTAACTGCTCTGCGGATGATGAGGAAGAGGAGGACGAAGAAGAGGAGGCTGTTTTTGATGAAGAGACCATGCTTATGGCCAGTTTGGGGCTTCCTGTGGAGTTTGGCAGCTCATCAAAACAGAGGAAAGCTGTATGTCTGTTGGATGCTTTATAATTTTGATGTTATATTGAAATAGCACTGTTCTCCATCACTACTCATAATGTTCATGCAAAAAGTCTTAATAGGCCCTAGTCCTTAAATTTCTCCACAATTTGTAGTCATAATGGTTTATAGGCAACTGCGTAAAGAACTGATCTGTTGTCCACACTACTGTCTATTTTGAGCATCAGTGTTAGCCACATAAGGGGTTTTCTTGAGCACACGTCTGAACAAAAAAATAAAAGTGCAATCTTGGATGTCTGCATATTACCAGTCAAAAGTTTTGAATAATTAATTTTTTTTTTTTAAAGGAATATTTAAGTAATAATTGGAATAATTATGTATTTAACTCTCTTATGCTCACCAAGGCTATGTTTATTAGCAAAAACAGTGTGCCAATATTGTAAAACATTATTACAATACAATTATCTTTTTAAATATATTCAAGACAATGTGGAATATAAATGTTTATAAACATGTCTAGTTGAGCGCCAAGGCAGAAAACGCTGAATGTTTGGCTTCTAAATATTTAGCTTTGCATCACAGGAATGCATTATATTTTCAAAGAAATTAATTTTGGACACAATTTTACTGTATTATACAAAAAAAAGAGCCATTTTGAGCATACAGAAGACTTATTGCTAAATAATAATAATAAAATAAAATCTTTATTATTCCAAAATTAACAGCAGTGTTTGTGTATGAATTATTAAACAATACAAATACAACATTTTATTTGATTCTAGATTTTTATTTTATTTTTTAATGTTTGTGGCTTTTACCTTTTGCGTGGACATCTTTACACCTGGCATTAGCATGTATTTTGTATTCGAATAGTGTCTGTACATTCTTTAACTAGATTGCGTTTGCAAATAATGAAAAAGTGCATTAGCATTTACACATTTGTCAAATGTGGTTCAGTGATCTTATCGCAATGCGCCTTAGGTACATTTACACTTACACTTGGTTTTTAATAAATGCTTGTAAATAGCTTGTTAATCACCAGATGTAAAGAGGGCCTGTGATTGTGGTTTATCCTGTGCAGTGAAGCTGCTCGCTTGCTGTCTTCTTTTTTCATTAAAGACTGTTCCTGTGAAGTTTTACCCCATTTACTTTAGGAAATGACTTGGCTGTAGCCCAAAACCAATAATTGTTTCTCATCTTCAAGGGCCAAGTTTTAGCAAGACAGAAGAACAAAAGAACCATCAAGCATTTAGAATCCCCCTCAGATTATAACTCTGAAGAGCAACAGCAGTGTGCCGTGAGTGACATCGCTGAAACCCCTGCCGAACAGACGTGTCCCGTGTCAGAGGAGGCCTGGCTGAGCTACTGGCAGCAGCAAGGGGAGGGTCTGCTTTGGCAGAGCTGGCAGGAGAAACAAGCTAATATCTCCAGCAGTTCAACACAGGACTGTTCCCACTCAGAGGCAGACTGGGACGAGCACTATCAACAGACATACCAGTACTACTGGGAGCAGTTTCACTACTGGGCCGCCCAGGGTTGGACAATAGACGAGACCTACAGCACCACGGCTGCTTCTGAGGAAAATCAGGGCAGCCCAGGAGAAACAGAGGCGCTCTTGAATCAGTCAGAAGAAAGGTCAAAGGCAGACGTTACACATCTCATAAGCAGCCTGAGCTTATTGACTGAGGAAGTAGACAGCGAGAATGGCGACCAGCAGTCTTTGGTCTGTAACTGCGCTGATGAGCCCTGTGATGGCGGAAACCGCAAAAGGCCAGCGTCACGTACAGCCTGCACTGACAATTCTGGTTAGTGCATTGCATTTTGACATTTAAGGTCTCTTTGTGTATTAGCTATGGGGACTGTGGTGTTCCTGCAGTGATGCTGAACCCAAATGTGTCAACACCTTCCTGCTCCATGACCTACTTTTAGCGTATTGAATCTAGCGCAGATGTGATATAAGTTCAAATTTATTTTGTCAGTTGCAGCATAGGCCTACAGTGTGTACTCAATTTTCTGTCATTCAGGATGTGAATGATTTTCAGACATTTTTAATTAATAAAAAAATAACTTTTTAATGATTATTAACCACCCCCTGGCTTCGATACGGCTAAAATGCAATATAATTCTGTAATAATTTACTTTCCCTTACGTTGTTTCAAAACCTATATAAAGTTATTTCTTCTGGGGCACACAATTGTTTTTGGTAACAGTGGTAACATTTATTTATTTTTTTTATTAATGGGCAAAAAATATTTTCTTTATGTTCCACAGAACAAAGTACATGTAAGTCTTGTTGGAATGACATTAGGATGAATAAATGTTAAAAGAATTTTAATTTTGGGTTCAAATATACAGTTTGAGTCAAAAGTTTACATCCCTGCAAAATATTAATTATTTTACCAAATTAGGAAAGATCATACAAAATGCTTGTTACTGTTTATTTAGCACTGACCACAATAAGATATTTCACATAAAAGATGTGTACATATAGTTCACAATAGTAAATAAAAAAATAAAACTAAAATAAAAACTGTTCAAAAGTTTACATCCCCTTGATTTTTAATGCTGTGTTGTAGGACTGCAACAACAAATTGATAATGTAAATAATCGACAACGGGTCTCATTATCGATTAGTCGCGTCTGCCCACAGTCCACGTCTGACTTCAGCCGTCAAATTACAGCACTGAATAACGCGTTTGTATGAACAAAATGCATCTAAAAATAGTGGCGGAAACCGAATGAAATGCTGCGGGAGAAGTACATTGTCCAAGCTGCCCAAAACATGAGGATTTGTTATTTTAAGCTAATGCAGTGAGGTGATGGCGTGTTTTGACAGATGCGTGTGCATCCTCCGTGCCACAAAATGTTTACGTTCATATCCTTTTCTGTAAATGTCACAAATTTGCGTGAGCATTTCCATTTTTGCATAAATGTCCGAGCTAAAGACAAACAGAACAACACAGAGAGTTAATACTCAAAAACATATATTGTGCTGAAATATCTAGTGTTGAACATCAAATTAAGATTCAAAAATCAACATGTAGTTCATGCATTTTATTTTTTACAGGATAGAGAAATGAGACGTGACTGTGATCAAAGTGAAAGTGTGTTTCTGCAGAACATTACTCTTACCTATTGACTGCAGAACATGGAAATGCTTTTCAATAAAAAAAAAGAATCGGCCAACTTATCAATTATCAAAATAATCGTTAGTGTTGTTACCCTAATAATCCACAGCTATGTTAGTGATAGTTGTTCACACAAGTCCCTTGTTTGTCCTGAACAATTAAACTACCCGAGGTTCTTCAGAAAAATGCTTTAACTATTATTATAATTATTATTATTATTAATAATTAAACTATTATTTTTTTGTGGACAATATGTGAACATATTTTATGTGAAATATCTTTTCAGCAGTGTAGTATTAAATAAACAATAACATGCATTTTGTACAATCCCATTTATTTTGGTAAGATAATTAATATTTTGCAGATTCTGAAAGGGGGGGTAAACTTGACCTCAGCTGTATCTTTGTCATGTAATTCCAAAAAAATCTCTGTGGAGATAATTGCTTATGCATTTGTGAGTTTCAACTGTGTTCATGACATGAAGAACAGGCAAACCTGCGTGTCGCAGATACATAAATACAATTAGGAGAACACTTCTTATCAGCCCTTTAATGATCACAAAGTAAAGAAGTTGAGCAGATAAGTCCCACAGTTTTGCATTTTATTTGGCTTCGCAACTGATATGATGTATTTCAGATAAACAAGAGGGCAGAACTGGTTGCAAGAGTAAAAATAGCAGAAGTAAGAGGTATTAAAAGTTTAGATTGACATGCTATATTTAAATTGTCATTTTGCAGACGCTTTTATCATAAATGGGGAATACATAAAGTGATTCCTCTTAAAGAGGCAATCAGAAAAAGGAAGTGCTCGTAAAACCAATATCTCAGACAATGTTCATATAAGTACAAGCTAGAAAGGGAAGTAATAAAGTCAATTTTGACTTTATAACCTTACACTTATTTTTTGGGTAGTTGGCCTGCTTGCTATGCTCTGTCAGAGCCATCTGCGATCATGATGTCACACTGATATAAAACGTAGAACTCAGTTTGCTATGTGACAACGCCCCTTGTATAAAAGCAGATCATTTTCCCCAGAGCTCTTTTTTTTTTGCAGCCTAAGCTTGGCTCTGAATGTTTAATGCGTCATATCAAAAGATGTCAGCTGTTGAATGAAAGAAGCATGTGACTTTGGCCTATGCATTTTTAATGGTGGTACATGTGAAAGAGAGCACAGACTCCTGGGTGCTTGAATTGATCACAATCCATTGCAGTCGCTCCAAAAATGGCTCTTGTCATCCTGATTGTCGGGCCATGACTGATGCCATCTGAACAGCACCCTTATTGGTATCGCGGGAACAGCTTTATTCCTGTATACATCTGGCAGTACAAGACATTATTTCATGATGTTAACGTAGCTATTATTAACAGTAAACTGAATGTATGTGATTTCAGATGGCAACATGAAACAGACCTCTGCACCATTGAGTAATCGGAGTGGACAGCCCATAAAGAGCAGATCAAACCACGAAGATCAGAGCGATGATGATGATGAACCTCCAGGGAACAGACGAGCCAAAGTCAAACGAGCGTAAGCTGCTGTTCTGTTATTGAGTATACTGTATTGTATAGAATTAATACTAAAACATTGCAAACCTGGAAATGTGCGTACACACTAAAAAATTCAGATGTATGAAACACTGCGTACGCGGAAACCCACGCATATTGTCTTTGTACATCCGAATTAACGTGAAATTGAGCGCACATGCACAAGCGCTACACCCCTCCCTGCCTCCTCCCCCGTATAAATATGGTAATGACTCCACTTCGGAAAAATCAAACGAAAAGCAATGGCAAAAGCAAGCAAGCAAAAAGAGAAACTTCACAGAATGTGAATTGGAGGTGCTCCTATTGGTGTAGACCGGAGAAAAACTGTGTTATTTGCTAGTTTGTCATCCGGAATTAATAACAAATGAAAAAATAAATAAATAATAGTGGGAGAGTTTAGCAAACACAGTTAACACGGTGGGGTCTGATATTAATAATTAATAATAATAATGTAAAGGTGCAGGTTAAGAGGAGAACCGTGTGGATCAAACAGACGGGGGAACAGGACAGGGTCGTCGTCGCCAGAAAATCTTGAACGTGGGGGGGCAATGGGCATTTCGTTTTCATAGGGGGGCACATTTTATGATCTCAGAAAAAGACATTTACCAAAACAAAAACAACCTATTTTGTTGTTATTGAAATAGATCAAATTCTATATTAAACCGATAGTCTGTGATGATCTGTTGGCTTTTGAGTGCCATATCCATTTAAAATTTAAATAGAATAGTTTGAAAAATGTAAAAGATGGATCGGACAAAAATGTGTCAAAAATAGTCTATGCGTTAAGATTATGAAAGCTGAATGGCATTCATTATAAAGTTTATAAACGTCTTGCCAGAACTAATGTATTTAAAAAGAAACCATATCTCTTTTCAGCACGAATAACAGATGTTACCACGAGATGCTCTGGCGGGGTCGCGTGGATTTACTTTTATTCTACACTCACAATAAAAACAAACAACTTTGCTTAACTGTGCCTAAAAGAAAGAAACATTTCAATTTGATAATAAATTGGTTGGTCTGTTATCGCAGGAATGTGTTATGAGGAGCGATAGTGTTCACTGTTATGCGTGTCTTCACACAGAGGATCGAGCGCTTCGTTCTGGTAAAAGCACAAAAAAACATTCACAGGAACATGCTCTTGCTCTTGATATACAATCACTTAAATGAGCACTTTGTTTTAAATTCGAAAAAAGACTTTTACGAGGGTGGGTTAAAACCTGCATCCTCAAAACACTAAACTGTTATTCTACCACTAAATCACCAGTTCACATTTCCTTATAATGTGTTGGTGTGATACTTTGAAGTGTGCAATGTAAAACAGTTGCCTCTAGGAGTTGCCAACGGACATAAAACAAACACGCGCAAGAAATAGCCATACGCCAGACATGGACTTGACGTGGACCAACGCACATTCTCACGTTAATTTCATTGTTAGTAAATCCGAACGTGAGCGTGAAATCTGGCGTACGCACAGTTTTTGGGTGTACGTAGCGTTGATACATGATGCCCCAGGGCTATTAAACTAAATTCTGTTCTAATTAACATCAGTATATAAGTTTTGAACCTGATCATGAGCTGAGTGAATATTGACAAAATGAAAGACTATAATTATGTAATAGAGTGATGTTATAATGGCTGATCTCTTCACAGTCATGAGCTGGATGTCGAGGAGCTTGCGGAGGTGTCGACTGAGGAAGCATGGGATGCTCTCGGCCTGAGACGTGGTTCACAGCCCAAGTAAGACCCCAGACAGCCCTGTTTTGAAAACAATCATGGCCCCCATTAACATCCCAGTGTCTTTTGTCTTGGCAGGTTTGACAGTGTTGTGAAGCTGAAACAAGGCCAAGCTCCATACGGTGGCAGAAGGAGTGAGGAGAACAGAAAACCTCCCAAGGAAAGAAAAAAAGCAGCCTGCAAAATCAACAAGCACATCTTCTTTACTGATGATGGACCACAAACCACAAAACCAAAGAACAGCAAAGTCCTTCAAAAAGTAAGCCGTTTTTTGCTTTTCATTTTTGAAGAAATAATTCACTCATAAAATCCTTCCTGAAGGTTTTTCGTTTCTTTTATTTTAATGTGCCAAAAGGAATTGCATCAGGTCAGCCAAAGACTATTTTAAATGGTAGGGCTGTAGTGAGTAGATTATATTTAATAGCTTTTGGGAGGCCGTATTTTAATGAACGCACTTATACGCTTTTTTAATTTTAAAAGGTAAATATATATTTATAGGTCTGAACAAAATTAATTAAAACAGTGCCTTGGCCAGTGGCTTTTAGCTTTAAGTATTTCGCACTGATTATTACATGCACAGAAAAACATGTGCAAGGCATATTCTCAGAGATGATAATTTAAAAAAAAGTTTATTTATTTAATTATTCCTTTATTAATTTGTCTCTTGTTTACTTTAACATAAAACAAAGTGACTGTTTACATTAACACCTAACACAAATGAGAAATTCCCGTACACTACCAAATTACTTCTTTCCCATACACTACTGTACACAAATATTCTTGAAAGATATATTCTAAACCAAGACAAGGTACTTGATAGGTAGATACATTGTGAAATATTACAATTTAAAGTTTTAAATATATATTTTTAAATGTCATGAAATCATTCTAATAATACTGTTTTGGTGCTAAATATTATTTGTAACGTTAAAATCAAAGTTTAAAGCAATTCTGCTGAATTTATTAATTTCTTTAAAGGGGTCATCCGGTGCCGCATGCACTTTTAAAAGCTGTTTTACTAAAATGTGTGTTGGGATTGTGTGTACACAACCACACTACAATGATAAAGATCCACCTGTTGTTTTTTTTTATTTAATAAAAAATAAGTTGCCCCTTCTGAAATCAAGCCACTCTCAAATCCATGTTGGTGTGGCATCACACCAACAGAGGCCACTCCCACAATAGTTGATTGACAGCAGCGTGTCACACAGACTGAAATGGTGTGTTACCTCAGACCCGCCATCATGAGCCATCATCAAACAGAAACACAGAGACAAAGCAAGACTCCTATGAGATTGAGGTGTTTTGTTGTTGAATGTATTAATGAACATAGCAGTAGTCATTTACCCAGACATTTAAGTGACTGAAGACGCAGAGGATTAACGTTACATTTGGTTCTGAAGGGAAACGCACTGAAATGCGTTTATGTTCGCGTGAATCATTCATGATCCAGCCTCACAAAAGCAGTGAGTATAATGTCTTTTAATGAATCTTTGCAAATCACCTTTCCTAATAATGTGCTTATTAGCAGGTTTTACTCTGAATACGGCTAAAAAAAAACAGCTAAAATTTCTAAAGAGCTGTATTTGATAGGGTAAAATGAGCGGGGTTTTTTACACTATCTTTGAGAAATTAAAAAAAAAATTTGGCTTTGTATGACTCCTTAAATAATTGTAAAGGAATCATGAAAAAATTTATCCGGGTGTTTTTGATCAAATAAATGCAGCCTTAGGGAGCATAAGAGACTTAAAAATTGTGACCCCAAATTAATTTATGTGGTTTTTATGATGTAATTAAAAATAATTCGTAAAAATGTGATTGTAATTGTTAACCTAATCAAAATAACCCCGCTACAGTTTTATTGAGATTAATTGAAATGCACAACTACATTGGTTTCTGTATATTCTCATTACTCCAGGCTGTGGTTATGAATGGATGGTCAGTAAGTCTTCAAAAATCAGGTCACAGTGAGACACATGATTGTGAATCTTATGTACTGTTCCCATCTAAAAATAGACCCTAATGCACATCAAGGCAAGGAAGCAACTGAGCATCTCTCAGAGCATAAAAGACTCCTTCAAATGGATTCAGGAGCAGAGCCCGCATGAGATGAATGCTTGTCATGTGAAAGTTACAAAGATTTCATACATTTACATATCAATTTAGTTTTTTAAAAAGAGAGACTTCGTCGAGACTTGGCAGTAACATGGCAAATGTTGGAAGTTTACTACACCAATTTATTATATCTGTGGTATCACTGAAAGAAAATGCGGCCTTTCATAAGGATGCATAAATCCTCAGATTTCTAATTTAGTTGAACAGCATAGAGGAGGATTTCCAGGCCAGGCTTTTTAGAACAAGAAAAAAAAGTGTGTAATTTACGTTCCTGCACCGTTGGTAAAAGTGGATGGCTGAATTTCAAGCTGGTGGATGAGATCTCAGGCTCTGTCTGTGAGCTCAGCAGAATAAAACATTGGGTTTGTGGACCATGAGTGAGGTGTAGAGCTGACAGGCCGGTGTAAACCGAACCCTGCAGGCAGCAGACCAGCTTTGCTGTTGGTGGACACCTCAGGGCTCTTACTGCTGAATAGGTAAGCTGAGAAATTCCATGGCCTTCTGTTTCATGCCTGCTCTAAAAGTGCTGAAACATCAGCAACTGTAGTCTACCGCTGTGCTCTGGACACTCTCTCAAAGACTGAAAGACAGAAGCTCTTTCCCCTATGTCAGAAGATCCAAAAATAATACATATTTCAACAAATGCTCTAGGTATTAGTGCTTTTTTAAAGTCTAAAGTCAATACCTACAGACTCCGAAAATAATTGTACTTGTCTCACTTATATTTCATGTATGCAGCAACGTTGTCTTTCTCTCTTTCCAAAAAAAAGTACATTTGCATCCAAATGAAAACTGATTACAAAAAAGTGCATTATGTTGAAGATGTTGCCCTGATTTATACAGCAAGATCACAGATGAGAAAATCAGTGATTTAAACAGCCACACGCTTACATACTGTTCACAAGTGAGACTAACATTTCTCAACAAATCTCCAACATCCGACCTCCTGCTCGGCGGCTCCTGCTGTGCCAGAGTTTGCTTTTGTTTTATAAGACAAATCTAATTAGTGTGAAACTCCAATTAAATGAAAAGAATCTATTAGAGGCACAAAAAAAGTCTCCAGGAATAGAACTTGTCAATAGGGTGCAACTCTGCTACTTGGTATCGGTTGGTTTAAAAAAATATGGTGATGAACCCAGCTGACTGAAAATACAGTTTTAATTATCTCACTCACTAATTAAACAACCTGATCAATGGCACAGCGCTTATAGCTCATAGCTGCTACTACACCAGTTTACAAGTGCGCTATGTCCGGGGGCTAGAGAACTGAGTACAGCTGGTTAGAAAAGAGGTTTTACTGCTTAGAAAGCACTCGGATTGCACAGCCAAAGAGATCAATCTGAAATTGATTGACATCTAACTCACAATTAGCACATGATCTTCTGGTCAAGCCCTGTCTGCGTAAGCAGTGGTTGGCTCTACAACATAATAATAAGTAATAATAATAAAAGCAAATATACAAAATAATAACAATATATAAATATATTTTTTAATATATTTTTTATGCCATCATGTTTTATTGTGTTAGTTTTTTTATGGTATTAACCTAGTCAAATAAGACTATATATATATATATATATATATATATATATATGCACAGCTTAACACTGCATTGCAACGCATACACTACATTAAAAATGAAATTAGATTCAAACAACAGGTCTGCATTTGTTCAATTAAGGAATTCATCTCCAGTCTTCATGTGGAAGTGTCTTCTGGCAAGGAAGAGATGCATGAACAAAACAGGACCAGAATGCTTTTGTCATCCGTACATGCCAGCAAAGACAGAAACGAGCACGCAGAGGGTGGCGGCAAAGTGTCAGACGTTCACAAAGAAAATCAACTTGTGCAGTGTCGCCTGGAGCACGCAGTCGCACACGCAGCGGGCTAGAATCAATCCGGCCGACTGCGACTCAGCCCCCGTGGATTAAGATTTAAATTGAGGCCCATCTACGCTGTCACTAAAATGGATATTGTATCCTTCATGCAGGAAGTAGGGAATTACGGCATCCCTTTCTCTCCCCTTTACTGCTCTTGACAGATAAGTGGTGCAAGCAAAGCTGCATGGTACAGGCGCTGCTTTTCAAAACCAGCGGTCGCCTTCATCTAGGCACGGGCAAATAGAGCGTGGGACGGCCGGGGTCTGCAAGGGACGCTGTTCCTTTTAAAACCTTGCCTGCTGTGAACCGGCTCAAATAAATATTCCCAAAGGCATGCCTCGTTCAAACACACTCTCTCAAACAGCAGCCAAGAAATAGCACCATCATGGCACTCAAATACTCTTTCCGACTCGCTCTCTCCCATCATCTCTACTTCCTCCCCACCCGATTGCCTCTGTGTGGCCAGGCGGTTGGTGTAGCCGAAAGGTCACTAGTGGGTAATTTGTTTTTAGCTATGCAGACAAGCCTCACAACACACACGCCCAGGTAAACCAATTACACCCTGACATGAATTGCCATGACAAACAGCCTCCACACAAGCGTGGCAGCCATTAGCGGTCACGCCGCTGTCCTCCCTCTTGGAGAAGAGTCCCGTCCCTGACACCCGGCCCACCTTGGTTAGCTCTTTCTCATTAGCCGCCCGGGAGATCATTAACCAACACCTCCTGAAACCAAGTAGACTGTTCATATTTGACGCACAAAGCCATTTAAATCAAGCAAGCTGATTGACACAAATGTTCATGCTAAAATAAACCGCTAAGCCCTGCCCATTTGGCAAGACCTTTATAATTTGGATTCCCAAAATTACAGCCAACAGCTTGAAAAGAACATCCTTTTGGTATTCAAAATATGAGATGAGCACAGGATGGATTTGGTCTGGATTTAATGGCATTAGCGATATGAACTGATGCTATTTTTCCTCAAACGATTTTTTTAATAAAGCTCTTCAGCCTTTTTTTCGGGTCTGTACATACGTGTGTGTGCGTGCGCACTGTCTGGTACCACCTCGTGAAAACAACAGCTTTCTTGGCATTCGTTAAAAATCCTCCAGAGAAAAACTCAAGCTATGCCTGGCAGCCACGGCTTTATGGATGCAAGCAATTTCAGCCGCATGTTTGCAAAACAGCATGTCATCATCGCTGCTGTTAATCAAACACACTCCCTCATCTACCCCCACCGCACACCCGCATACTGCCCTCTCTCTCGGGCTCCAGGGCTGCCATTTGACTCACGGCGAAGGGCTCCTAAGTATCCATGTTAAATCTGTTACCTTGCATCCCAGCACCCCCCGCACGCCAATCCTCCTTGAAATTAATTACATGAGTGAGCAGCACTTTTACACTCACTAACTGGCCATTTCTGTAGTCGGCTCGGGAGGGCTCTCCTGTACTCCATTCACTGGCCCTGAAGCAGCCCTCGGCCTCCCCTGCCAGTTACTATGGCAACAATGTTCTTTCAGCACTTGCAAAATAATGAAGACAATGTGTTTTCCATTTAGATTAGTTTTTGGCGCGGCGGTGATACAGAGTGTCCATCTTAGCACCTCTTTCACGGCTGATACGATGCAATAAAAATGGCTCTCTCGGCTTCAAACGCTGGTTTACCTCTACTATCGGCTAGATAGCTGGTGTACGATACTGGATTCGAATTCATTCTTTTTCTTCTCTTAACACAGCGTTTTAATTACTTGCTGAGAGAGTGGAAGATCAAGTCAGTGTGAAGGGAACAAAGACGTACACTTCTGCTATTGCAGCAACCGAGAGAAAAATATTATGATTTTTTTCTGTGAATTGGTTAATGGTAAAAAAAAAAAAATCCTTATTTACTGTAAGGGGAAAATACTGTAACTTTTTGAAACATTGTAAAATATTGTAAATTAAAAAAAAAAAATAAAAAAAAACTATCCAATTAATTTATCCATAAAAACCTCTAATAATATGACAATGTCAACGTTGTTTAAATTTTCATAATTTCACATATTTTAAAACGGTACATTTATTTTTGGGAAACACATATTCACCCTATATATTTTGTTATATCATAATACAAGAGTTTTTATTTCACGCTAGCTATATACAGTATGTTTTTTTTATTATGTTTTATTTTTATAATATCAAAAAGAATATGAATATGTAATGAACATGTAATACTAAATACAAACAAAAGAACAACAACAGCAAAAAAGTACAGTAGAACAGACATAAGAAAAAACAAATCAAAAAAGAATATTCTTCACTGTGCAAATTAAATATATTTAAATATTATAAATATAAATATATGTATATGATCTAGTTATGAGCAGTTAGGGTTGTTTTTCCCTTTTTACTGTTTTATTAACATAAATCACAGAGAGCATTTGACTGCTGTCACTTTAAGAGCTCACCAAATCCATTATACTATTTTACGTTTATTTTCTCAGCTCTTTGCTTTCACTTAAGATTACTTAAATTACTGTGTTTATGAGGATACTTGCAAAGATAACACAAAATTCTCTCTCAGACAGAGTGAAATGAGTTCTTTTTCACTGCTGATTGCATTTCAACAGCTTCAAATCAAAAACACAATGCTTAAGTGCACACAAGTTTTCGTGACCATGTAGCACAGCAACGTCACATGAGCGTGTAACCATGATAAAGACGATAATCCAAAGTCTCTAACTGCATCAAACTCAAGCCCTTCCATACAAACATCTGCAAGCTTGCATTCATATCTTCATACATACAACACAGTTCTTGGTTTAGTTTGAGTCTTGATTTGTAAGTATGTTGAATGAATTGTAAAACAATTCCAAGACTTAAAACTGATTCACTTAAAAGCATCTATTCCCTCATGAATCAAAAGGCCATAAAAATGATTCAGTAGTCCTTGAAACAAAATAAAACCTGTTCTGACTAAGAACTGACTAAGGTTCTCTGTACACATTAACTCTACGCAACAGTCTGCATAAACATCCACACCCTTGTAGGGATAGCAGTTAGCAATGCTGCTATAAAATCCAAACAAAGTTCTTACCTGGAAAATCCTTCCCCAGAAAAGGGCCTTGGGCAGACCCAGACGAAAGCCACTGCTGTGGATGGAAACAGCACAATGTTTACAGTGGAAATAGTGAGTCTGAGACATATTCTTCAAGTCCCTTTTCCACTGTTTATAGAAAAAGGAGAGGAACAACACTTCCTGAGAGGAAAGCCAGCTTTCCAGGCCCAAATCAAAATCAAGCATTTTGACAAATGTGTAGATTGGGGAAACGTTTTTCCACACGTCTACAAACGCACACAACAACCGAGGCGTTGACGATAGATCTCAAAGTTATCCTTTCAAAATCTAAAAGCGTTCAATTGTGCTAATAGATGTGTGTCGCGCATGAGCCCCAGGATTTATGAGTTAGCCGCAACAGTTTATCCGTAAAATGTGCGTAATAGACATTTTTAGATCTTCTCTAGCATGCGGTAATTGAGTCGCGTTTGGCCCGTCTCTGTTTGTTTCTCACGGTATCTCTGGCATGATTGAAATAGAAATGCACGGAAGGCCACTCTAGCCCTTAATTACATGGAGATAAGACGATTAGCCAGCAAGCACTACTTTAAAACGGCTTCAAAAAAAGACTTGTATTTTGTAAACTGTCCTCATTTAGAGAAGTGAAATACGACTGCATTAAACACAAAGTGCAACATCACCATGATATCGTCATCCCTACCTAACGCTGCCTGACACTGTTTGATTGTACATGGTTAACACGGGACTGTTTGATCCGAGTGAGGATGTATCTGTAAACACTATTTATTCAGCTTTGATGACGCAGTTTAGCATCAAAGCGTCAGTGCTGCTCCACTGATGTCTGAATGCCATGCTGCAACCCTCACGATAGAGATGACACGTACGCCCGGTCGACAATGTTGCGCGGAGGCTGCTTCTACACAGATCACTTTGTATCATCTCAGCCTTCATCTACGAACCTGCTCTAAAACATGCGCACACAGACGAGCGCGATAATGAAGTCAGGCTGCCACCTGCAGAACGAGGCAGCTTGCATTCGAGATCAACGTCTGTTTGAGATGCTGCCTTTTGAAAGAAGGAATGGGAAATCCCTGAAGCTAGGAGCTACGGAATAGTGGAAACATTATTTTATGATCACGTTACAAAGGCTACTTTCACACAGCCAGTCTTTGAGATTGAAAATTGCATTTACTAACAGGTGCGACTCTAAAATTGTCCTGTTCCTATAACGGCTTACAGAAGCCGATTGAATCAGTTGATTAAGGCAGTTCAGGAACAGAATGAGGGAACAGAACTGTATTCAGCGCTCTAAAAGAGGACTGACAACTGTATTTTGCTGCTGTGTGTACTGTATGTAGCAAGGAATAAAGCCTGAAACGGGCAAAGGAGAGGTGGAGTCTGGTGATATTGCAAACGGCAAGCAGTTATTAGCAATCGACAGAAAACCCGGCTAATTGGCTTGCTTAGCTCAATACACAGCATGTATATTTAATGAGGCACGAGTGCTCATCTGATCCCCCCCACAAAAAAAAAATAAAAAAAAATTCACAAGGGAAACAACGGTCAATTTCACATGCAGTAAATAATCATTTAGGGAGGGTTGCTGCTTATGTTTTATTTCATAACGATTGAGCTTTTCATGTTGGCTTTTGGAATTCTTCGATAATTACTGCTGTAATGTTGTTCTGCAAGTTTTTTTTTTCCTTGTTATTCAAGACAACAAATGGCCATGAGCAAGTGCTGCTCTGTCACTATCTACATATTTTGTTAACAGAAAAATGTATAATACAAAATAATTAAGAATACATACAGTATGTGACGTCAGTGTGAGATCTTATTTTGCATTATATTTTCTTATAAATACAATTATGAATCAAATTATTTTGCTTATAATTTAATAAAAAATTTTTTTTTAAAGTTTAAAATGTATATTTCGCATGTGTCTTTATTGCTCAGTCCTGGAATGATCGAGTCACCGGATCGTCATGTCCACAGAGTGTCTCGAAGCATAACTTCAAGCAATTCACGCCAAGCACCGGGCCCCACTAAGTACCCAATTATGTGTTCAGTGACCTCAAAAGGAGGTGTCACTAACTCTAGCATTAGAGAGCCAAAGCTGTTAAGACTTTAGAGCAGGGCAAAGGCCTACCGATGTTAAGTGCTAAAGGAACCTTAGTCTGTTTCAGCTTTTATACATGCTCCTGGGCTTGACAGGGGAGAGGAACGTTCGCCTTGCCGTAATAGCATTAAACACCTAGTACACTAAGGTAAAAAGAGTCCAAGGTTTAGCTGTAAAATGGCCACTGTCAGACAGGCTGGCCTTGCTCTGGCTCTGTTCAAAGACTCATTGTTCTGCACGACAAGCCTGGTGGAGAATGTGTAAAGAGACGAGCAGGGAGACAGAGCGAGCGAGACAGTGAAAAAGAGGCAGGTGGAGGGTTTGATTAATGTGGCCCTGGCTGCTGCCTCCTGCCACACGCTGCCTGGGACAGGCTGGTGGGAGACCCCCACAGCGCAGCCTGCCAGCCCTCACAGAGACCACCAGGTGAGGCCCATTCATCATCGCCCATCCAACACGGCCAGCCCCAACCCGGCGGCCCTACCCCAACCCAACCTGCTCCGCCGGGGCCCAAAGCGTTCCAGATAGGGCATCTGCTCGCAGAGGGATCACGTCTCGTGCGTTGTCCTCCTGCAACAGTGGGGAAAGATTATCCCACTGGGTGGATCGCATGCATCTGTGGTGGGGTTGTGAGTGGGGCAGGGTGCTTTCTAGAGGAGCACAGGCCGGTGTCCAAACCAAACCAGAGAGAGGCAGAGCCCAGCCAAGTTTGCCACAGCGACTGCTCATTAAGATGCTGCAGCCTCGAGACTAACAGCGCTGACTGATGTCATGGGGTCTGCACTGCCATAAGGTCACTCGGCGGCCCACGCCAGATCATTTACATGAGTGCAACAAAGACTCATGAGGCTAAATCTAGAGAGTGAAAAATGAAGCATACATAGACAGAAAGGTGAATAAAGATTAAGCAGCATTCGTTGGAGAAAACTTGTGTTGTTTTGTTCTCGAGACCAACTATTTCACGACCGCAACACTCTAATAAGCTCTCTAGTGAATCTAATCAATGAACTAGCCAAACAGATATCGACAGCCAAGCCTCAGAAACAATATAATATACAGGTGCATTTAGCCGCATTAATTAGTTTACAGAAAAAAAATCAATCAATTCTCTTGGTAGCATCAGAAGACAGACAACGAAGTAGAGTAAAACTGACTTTTTTTTTTTACGTTAAACAATAGCTACTGATCAGCAGCAGATGTGCGTTTGTTCATTGTCGACGATGATGCCGGGGAACGCCTGAGCAGTGGCTCTGTCGAAGTCCTCGGCACTCTGTGCAAACACAAAAGCTCATCCTGAGCTGCTAAAAGCTGTTGACAGCCGGCCAAATACCAGACACACAAACTGAGGAAAACCATCTGGATTACCTAAATGAATTCTATTTTCTGATGGTAGACAGACTGGGACAGTAACGCCAGACCTAATCTTTTTTATAATCTGTATCAAACGCTGAGCGAGAGGGGGAAAAGGGAACAAATGGGAACACTTGCGTAACAGAAAAAGATGCTTGATTTTATCCTCGTACTGGACTAAACTGGACAGCCTTGTTAAAGGGATAGTTCCACCAAAAAGACTACTCCGTTATCATTTACTCACCTTGTGCTGTTCTAAAGATGTATGACTTACTTTCTTTTGCGGAAGAAAGCTGTTTTAAGAACACTGTGGTCTAAACAAAACTGGGCCCCATTGACTTTTATTGCATGTACAAAAATAACATTTTTCAAATGATAACCTTTCGTTTTCCAAAGAAGAAAGTAAGCCATCAATGTTTGAAGCAGTGTAAGGATAAGTAAAGGATGACATGATTTTCATTTTTGTGTGCACTTACCCTTTATGACAGATATGTAACATTTACACCTAATTTCCAGGCTTTGCCATCACGCAGACTGCACATTATCAATGGACAAATGCATATTAAATTGTTTTACTTTCCATACTTAAAGTCTTTGAAGCAGAAAGGTCAAACAATGGAACAATGATGACATTCAAATCCCTCTTACGCCATCATAAGTGTGACAGAACAAACAGTCAGAGATGTGAATCAGCTTCAGTGCAAGTTAGAAAGGTAGTTTGACACAGAAAGAGTAAAAAAGCGAGTGAGAGAGGGGGAAAAATTGAACATTGATTTTGCACACTGCCCTCTCTCTATTACAAGAGGCTGATCAATATGCTTGACACTGTGCAGAGGCAAAATACTGCTAGGCCTGCATATCTGCAGCGAGCATGAGGCCTGTCTGGTAATCATTCTTCCCTTATTGCCTCTCTCCCCACCCTCAACTCTGTTTAAGTGCGACCACACACACATGCAGAGGCAAACACTTACACTTGAGAGCACAAACAGACACACACATACGATGCAGCTAAAACATTTATATTGTGAGATTTTTTTTTGCACTCGTATTATATTTATTATTTATATACAATATTAAAAGACTAAAATTGCTCACAATGTGATTTTAAATTAAAAAGTCTATCATTTAAAATGATCCATTATTGTCACGAAGTAGATTAAACATGTAATGCAACAATTAATACATTTAGTTTAAAAAAAAAATAGTAAACTTTACATTTTTATAAATTTTACATATATCATCAATACTTAACATATTGCCCAGTCCTAACACATAATCATGTATAAATGACATGACGGAAATATGCATGAATGAAAACATATATTACAATAAACCCATGCATGTCAGATGAAAACTGCAAAAAGGAAAAAACAGTAAAATCTTGTTTTCCAAAAAAAATAAAACTTTAAATTAAACTTTGAAGTGAATTTATTGGGCTGGTTTCCTGGATAGGGATTAAATTAAGCCTGGACTAGACCTTTGCTAATTAAGGACATTATACAAAAATGTCTTAAAATGCTCACAGATAATGCATTTTTTAAGACCAAACAATGGCAATAATTTATTTTAAGATATGTCTAGGACTAGTCTTAAACCCTGTTCAGAAAACTGCCCAATCATGTTTAAGGTTGATTAGATTATTTTACAGGAAAAAATGATTATAGAAATACAAAACTGGAAAAACTCACATATCCTTGTGAACAGATATGGCATGTTCCCTGACAGGGCCATATCCTTTTATGTGTGTCATTGTGAGTGGAGTGGGCTCACGTGGATCAATAGAGCATGAGCTGAGAATCCAACATCTACTGGCCAGAGCACAGAGGGTCAATCAGCCCTGACCAGGGGTCTACAACCCTGTGTCACAGAGCTCTGCTCTCTTGCTCTTACTCACCGTCTTTTCACCCAGCTATCATCTGAACCTCTAACATGCACATCAACAGATCGCAACCTCATGAAACATGTTACACCGTTCAACATCTAGAGGCAGGAACACGTTTCGCTAATCTGTTCTCTCTGCAGCTTCAATCATTGCCTTGGGCTTTTAACAGATACCGATCACCTGGTTGTTCATCTGATGAATGAAACATCAACCTTAACTCAAGGATCAATTAGAAAGCTTAAATCCAACACGGCGATGTCCAAACCCTGCCGACTGGTCTGAACACCTTCTCTAAATCAAATATATACTGACTGGCTGGGATGGTGTTATATTTTGATATACAATATTGACTGATACATTTCTTGTTGCTGGAAGCTTATGCTTCTACTAGTTAGTCTACAAGCACAATGTTAGTCTGTGTCAGCATATGGATGTTAACAGACATATAGGTTCATATTTTTGGCCTCTGGATACGTTGACACCTGAAGCTGTGTGTGTGTGTGTGTGTCTTTAGCACAGCAGTAAAGTGGTGAGGGGAGTTCAGGAAATAAGGGAGTTCCTGTTAGCTGAGGAACGTTGGGTGAGGGAGAGGCCTCGCATAACAGAGCAAAACATTACTGCTTAACCTAGATGAACAGCTTAAAAAGTCTTATAATACATGAATGATGATTTTGATAGGCCCAATGTAAGAGCTAAATATAAGTGTTATATATTTATGTATAATTATTGGTATCTCGGGGACTGTAAACGAACTTTAATAGCCTTAAAGCTGCAGTGTGCAAATTCTGTTCCACCAGCAGCACTAAACTGAATATTTGATGACTGCTTAACCGTTTCCAATCCGGGTTTCCTGAACTTTCCCTCAGTCCTCCATTGTTCAGCCAAACAGGAAGTTCAATCCGATCAGATGAACCAATAGTCGACATGCTCAAACACAGTCAATGTTTTTTGGTAAAGGAAGTCAACATACAAATATTCTACTTCGTAGAATAGTAGTTACAAAATACAGTAAGTATTTTGGCATTGTTATTTTAGTTATATAAAATTCATTTTCCAAAAATATGGTAATATTCTCAACTTAATGAAAACGGCTATTGTATATAAAACATGCACTGTAGTTCAAAACTTCGTTGTCAGTCATTTCTCTAAGAAATGTATACTTTTGGGGTTAGACATATTCAGCAAGGATGCATTAAATTCAATGACAGATACAAAAAATACATATACAAAATAATATATATATATAAAAATAAGTATTAAAGCAGGAATTAAATTTACCACATTGATAATAACAAATGTATCTTGAGCAGCAAATCAGTGTATCAGGATGTTTTCTGTAGGATCATGTGACACTAAAGACTGAAGTAAAGATCACAGGAATAAAATGCATTTTAAAAATATTAAAAGCAGGAAATAGTAGTACCATTTTACTGTATTTTAAACAAACAAATACTGATTCATTGAGCATAAGAGACTATATTAATATTACTGACCTCAAACTATATATATATATAAAAAGTCAAATATAACAAGCTTCCATTAAAATAAAAAAGTAAAAACACTTTCTACTGGTGTCACGAAAGAAGAAAATGTATGCTGGGCAAAGGTAAGCATACTTATGACTAAATTCTTTAGAAGTCGAGTGGCGGACTGTTGTCCTAGCCTGCCCAGAACATCAAAGGCAGTCATTACATAAAGTGTCTGAAAAGCAGTCTCTCTCTTATCTTAATGAGGCTCTGACTTCAGTGAGATGATGTTTCTGATATCACCTGATGCTACAGTCCCCACACATACCACCGAATCCAAACGCAACAACAATACTACTCATCCAAGTTTATACAAGACCAGAAAAGTGTTTTATTTGGGGCTCTTAAAGGGATTTGATTCTTTAACCGAGCGAGTGAGGATGTCTGTCCTGTCTTGTTTAGGTGTTAATCATTTTTCTTACTCTCAGAGAGGTCTGAGCGTGCACCTCAAGCTCTGGTCATGTCGTATCTACATCTGGCTGTTCAAACTTGTCTGTGAGCTTAGGTCACAGCCTGGAGCTTTCAATGAGGGTTTTATGCAGCCGCCTTAGCTGAAGCTTTACCTGGACAAGCTCCCAAAGCAGCCCTCCGCCTTCCATCAAAATTCATACCCTCTTCATTATGATTTAATGCTCCTCGCCAGATTCTCTAAATGAATCCCACACAAATAACATGGCCATTAGGTCATTTAATATCCTGAGTCTAAACGTGTGGGGCCCCTGGGATTCCACTCTTGTCTAGACATATGGAAGCACTCACACATGCACTCACGCACTAGCTCGCGCACACATGTACACAGAATGCATGGGTCCCTCAGGAGCAGCAAAGGCAAAAGGACCTAAGGAAGAAAGAAAAAGAAAAGAAGCGGCAGCAAAATAATCAGGCATGCCTTGGACACCACGCATTTATCAAGGCAAACCGAGCATCCGTGCATACCCCATGGTTCTCGTACCGTTACCCGGGCTCATCTCCCCTGGCAAGATTTCCTTGGATACAGAGTGGGGACTTGAGTGGTTAAGAGGGGAGAAAACAAAGAGATTTGCTGACGGACATATTGTGGGAGGCTGGGGCCCCCAAACTGAGTCCCCCTTCCACACACATGCCTCACAAGTGTGACCTCTGAACCCTGGCAGGGGCCCAGCACACAGGGCCACGGCGCAGGTTGAAACTTAAGCTCCCGTGTTGCCGTTTAGTTAGGATGCAGAAGACAACTGGCCAGGGTGCTCTTCCCAGACATATGCAAACATGCTTTTCTGCAAAGTCTTTTTTGCACTACAAAATTACAAAAGTTCAGTATTTCTATATTTATTTATATACATGCATTCTAAATGTATACATGACAGAGCATGTGGTTTTAAGGCTTTCATCTGATAAAAAATATGAATTTATAAAATTTACATTTTATTTAAATAATTATTCACTTTAAATTGAAAAAAAATCTAAAATAAACATTTAGCTTATATAAAATAGTATAACATATTTACTATACAGTTTATATAAATAAGCTAATTTTGGCATTTCAAAATAAAAATATAATTAATTCCAAAACAATAATACATGTAATATTTTTTATATATAGAGTGGGAGAATTTTTATGTAATATAATATACTGAAATAATAATTTTTGACTAAAATTAAATATAAATAAAATTCATTTAATTTAAGTAATTTTATCATACATATTCATACATTTCTATAAATAAGTCTTTAGCCGACTTTTTCTTAATAATATATATTTTTTTATTATTTTGACTGGAAAACAAAAATACAGATTAATCAAATGTATTTTTTTACGGTGTACTGCATACATTTTTATATAAGTTCCCATAAAATTAAAGGTGGAAACACCACAATACAAAGTGAAGTTCCAAAATACAATACAAAAAAAACCACACAGAAGATTAGCAACATTATTTAGATCCTTTTACTGAAACTGGCTTTTTGACACAGTGTCTCAATGCAGGAATGTGGAGTGATTTTCTCTGCTTTTCACACCTTCATAATAAGCTGTCTGATGCTTTGTTAACAGATGAACAGATTTAAGATGACACAGTGAGGGAGGAGGGACAGACAAGCGGAGGAGTGACAGTCAGCTTGTCCTCTGCATGGCGCTACGTCAGAAGAAGCGCTGTTTGGTGGTTGGTCTTCACGTCGACAGAACGCCGCGTGTCAGCTCAGCGCCGGAGCAGGCGGAGGGGGGGAACAAAGGCTCAGTGAAGGAGGTTGGTAATGATCTGAGAGCCTGCACAATGTCTGCAGAAATTCCCCTTGATGCAGACGGCAGCCACCCAGAGCAGGCCCCTGAGAGCCGCGTTACAGCCAGTAATATGTCTCACAGTCTCTCAGAGAGACAAGCAGGCTGAGAAAGCGGGAGAGAGAGGACAGGGAAGGAAGAGCCTCTTTCAGACAGATCCAATTGCAAGTGTAACCATCAGAAGGGTGCTTACTTATGTAGAACAGATGACATAAACCCTTTCAGAAAGCTTTTAACAGATTGCCAGTGAAGAAATGAATAAATACACAAAATCAGATCATTGACCAGTCTGCCACAGCCCATCCAGTGTTTGCTCTCTGGAAGCTCCTAACGGCAGAGGGAAGTATAAGGCTCAATATTGACATGACCTCATTAGAAAACAGCTAGTGGACTAACGGTAATTAAAAGGAGAATGCAGCACATATTGGGTTGCCACTCATTACCTCAGAGGGAGTACATTTAACTAACAAACATTAGTGCACGGCCTTGTCACATCTACAGTGCAAACAATACTGGCAGAATGTTTTTTTATTTAAACTCATAATGGAAAATCAATACAAAATATCTGTTTCTGGACTACTTCTAGGTTACTAATCAAATAAGCAAATGCACAACAAAGATTCTGCCCCTTCAGTATAATGCAAATTTGCACATACTATCAAATAAGTGGAAACCACTATTTATTTTCCCCACATTAAAATAAAGTATGAATTATTATATAAATTATAACAAAAAAAAATTTTTTACAACAAAAAAAAATATCATCAACAGTTTTACACACACACACACACACACACACACACACACATACATATATATATATATATATACACACAAATATATATATTTATATATATAAATATATACAAATATATAAAT
>JAUCMT010000024.1:9860829-9872104 GCA_032357475.1 Enteromius thamalakanensis | reverse complement strand
ATATATATATGTGTGTATATATATGTGTGTATATATAAATATATATATGTATATATATATGTGTATGTATATATATATATGTGTGTGTATATATATATATATATACACACAAAACCAAAGACACTATTTAAATCTTTTCTGTGATTTAAATGATGCACAGAATGCTGCTGCATCATCATCATCATGTCTTGGATCCTCAGATTAATTGTAAGTTGTTTTAGAGAAAACATGTTAATCATTAAACTCCATTTCTTTTATAGCAGTCCGCTTCATTTTTATCGGATTCCTTAAACAAACAGAGAAAAGCATCACATGTAACACACCTTGTGAGCAAACATGTCAGTAGCAAGGAGTCCACAATAATAGCATGATACTGTAAGTATGATCTACTTCTGCACCTGCTCTAAGCTCTACACACCCCTTTCATAAACAGGAGCTTCTCTTCTAGCACTTTACCTTGGAGCGTTATTGTGTGGAGCGTTTTTTGAACAAACCTTTCAATGATATCTGCCTTCTTTCCATCCGTGTTGAAATCCAATCACCCGGAAATCACTGAAGAGGCAAATAAAGGTGCAATGATATGATAAACGCAAGAAAAGGCTTTCTAAATTGGCAAATGTTCTATAATTTAGACGTGCACACAAGTTATTTGTCCAAGAAATTCAACAGGATCTCCAAACAATCTCCTCTGCAAACAGAGGGAGGAAATAAGCTTCACTTGGCGGGTTTCTCTGGCTCAATATAGGGCACAGAGGGCACACAGTAACCAGCGTGTTTCACCTCATTTCTCCAGGGCCTAAGGAAACACGGCTAATGATGTAATGAAGTAAACAGCGATTTACATCTGCAGAGCCTGTGCCTACATGAGATGCTCTGGCAGAAGAGAATGAGATCATGTCTCGGCCTGCTCCAAGGACATGAATATTTACAGTTCAGACTGGAACAGGGCTGTAAATCACGTAAAGAGCCCGAGGTAAACTGCAGACCCATTACACGTCTTACTGTCCAAGGGTCAGTTAACAAAGTCTTAATTCGTGGCATTTATGGGTCACCGTGAGAATCGGTGTTGGGACAGAACTAACTGAAGCCTGCGACACTACTAACTACATTTTTCAGTAGCTTGGTTGTGTTCAAACCAGTGGTTTTTCCAGTATCATGCTACTTTTTCCGATAACTTGCGGTGTGGCGTGACAAAACAAGCGAGCTGAAACAAAAATGAAATGAGTTCACTTCAAACATTTTAGTCAATCATTCATTCGATGGTTCATATGTTAAATAAACTGCTTCCTTAAAGCATCTTCTACTTTTATTCGGTTAAGTGTAATTAAGTTGTCATATTAAGACTATATTCAAAAATACACTGCTACCGCAAATAGCTTTAAATGCAACAAAAACGGACTTTTCTGAAACTGAGTAACAGTTTCAAAGCAGCTCCCACAACACAGGTTTTCTACATAGGATTCATCTCAAATCATGAAAGATATCAATGAGACCAGTCAGCTGTGTGTATGTATCCAGTAAACTCAACCTCCCCAATCGGTTTTTGCCCTCTAATGTTATTTGTCTCAGCTCTTTTCAATCCCCATTGGAGGGTCATCTGTCTGCAGAAGCAAGGTTAAAAGTACGCATGAAGTGTCGTGGCGGGAGTTCGCTACGGCCAAGCACTGAGCCTGAGAAATCAAGTATGTTATTTATGAGCAATTCGGCCATAGATTACACTCACCTGGGCACAGGGTGAAGCACGAAGGTGCCCGTAACACCGGTGGCCCTACCGGGAATTCATCTGTTGTTCAAATTGCTACAGTATCCTTTATTATACCGCTGTCCCAAAATCAACTTTGCCAGAAGGTTAAGGACAAAATACAAGCTGCACACGCTGATTTGTTTATGCTATAGGCCCACTTGTGCAAGGCAGGTAATAGTCAAGTCAAGTCAAGTCACTTTTATTTATATAGCGCTTTTAACAATACAGATTGTAGCAAAGCACTGCACATTAATATAGTAGATAGTATATAATATAGTAGATAATAGTAGAAGAAGGACTTTACTTAAAATCATTTAACATTGTGTTCCAAATCTGAATGACTTCTGCATAAAATAAAAACAAGATATACTAAAGAATGTTTGGGGTATAAACAAAACTGGTAAAACTAGAAATAAAATGGTAAAACTAGACTGCGGATGGTTAGTAAACGAGACAGCGATGAAATACTAGACACTGCCTAAACTAATTGAATCCACCAGCTTTAAGAATCGAGCAGCATAATGGTTTACTAATAAAAAATATCAGAACAGTATAAACTCTTCTCATTGGGTTTTTGGAGCCGTGTGGTTTGTTAAGGAAGGAAAAAAAACAATCAGCTATATTTAAAATGTTAGTTTTGTTTGGTCAGTCAAATGAATCACTGAAATCATGAACCCATGTCAAACATGTGACTTGGTATGAAATCATTCTGATTACATCAAAAATAATCCTATCCACACAGTCCTACTAAATGACCTTTGAATCACTGTTAAACAAACATCCTGATGGGCAACCTATTAGCTCTCTGAATCTACCGGCCATGCATGCACACAGATCTGTGGGTTTGTGGTGTGATACGGAAATTTATCCCTGCACAAATGTCAAAAGACTGCCACGTTTTAATATTAGATCAAAATCAAAACATGATTAACTTATTACGACTGGATGTTTTCCTGGCTGCGGCAAAAATCTCAAGGACTTCACAGAGATTTCTTTGATGCTCTCGGTCAAATGGCCAGTGTTCGGTGCGCAGTCTCAGCTTTGCTTCTGACATCCGAGGGTTGGAGCTATTTTAAGGAGACCCCAGTGCCTCTGGCAGGTCCACCACACGCCACTGTACATCGGCTTCCACAGAGCTGAAGAATGGCTCCATTATTCCCCCCACAAACACATATACTTTCACAGAGATCCACCCACTTCTGACCCGATCTCACTGAAACCCACCACTATCGGAAATTCCCCCGTTTTGTGAAGGTGGGAACAAAACAGAACGGAATGAATCACTGAATAACTGTGTGAAGGTTGAAAATACCCCTTTTTAAGAACATTTTAAAGAGTTTATTCATTTATCTTACAGATTTTACTTTGTGAAAGGCTTTTATAATGCATGAAGCAATTAATTAGCCTTGGAATTATTCAATTATTTTATATAGACTGATATTTTTCCCCTTTTGTGAAAATTGTGTCCAATTACACAACTAAATGAATCATAATCTTTCAGTTCAACAAAATAATTGCCAGTCACATGCCAGAGCAGATGGTAAGTTTTCATACAATGTTTTTGTAAACAAGCGCCTTTATCAGAGAGGATGTTAATAATCTACTTGTATATTATATATAGATAGACTTCTTTCAAAAAACAACGTTTGAAAAGCCATACATTTCGCATGCAATAAATAAAAAAGTGACTAAAAACCATATGGTTGCTTTGTAAAAAACCAAACAAAACATCATCTGTGTTTCATCATTCTGCCACTCGCTCTGCTACCAAGTCAAACACGAACCCATCCCCAAACATATAGCCTTGTGTTTACGTGCGTGTGCGTTTGTGTACATGTGTGTGTGTGTGTGTGTGAGAATCAGGAAATACCAGACCAAGCATTCCAGCTCGTCAGCACCTCTGGCCCTCATGTGACTAGAGATACACAGCCCAGATTGTGTGTGCAAGTTTGCTCAAGAAGCATGATAAGAAAATTTAGTAAAAGTGAGTGAGCGGGAGGGGTAAAGAAAGGATAATCTGATATGCATGACTTGTGGTTTCTCCTAGAGCCTCTCTTTTCTTTGCCCTGGCAGAAATGGCAGTTTGCATCTATAATTTACAGGCTTCTTTTCTCCCTCTTCTCCTGGCAATCTGGCCTTTTTGGCCCCGCCTCCTTGCAAACTCATTAGCATAATGTAGATGCTACTAAAAAAAAACACATTTTCACCTTCGAGCTGTTCCATGCCTCATCAGTACACAAGACCAGGCAGAAAGCACTGAACGTATTAAATCAGGATGAAACACTTCATGCCACATGTGCTGTTTAGACAAATGTCTCCGAACGCATTCTAAAACTGATTTTTTTCCCCCCATAGAATCTCACATCGCAGTAATTGTGCCTGCCTTTAATAATCACGTAAAAAAAAACTGACACTGACGTTGCAAGGGGGGAACAACAAAGCAGCGAGTGATTTGAGAGTCCCCGCTGCTAATTATGACTCATGTTATACAGAGCGTTCTGTTGCTGCTCAAAAACACTAAATAAATTCGTCATTGACTGCGCTCAAGAAATATGAGCGTCTGACATGATAGCCTGCGTGCGCTCCCGTTTTTAGCACCAATTACGCCAGTGGAGTTAATTCAGGAAAGTTGTTTTGAAGATAACACCATGCGAGCGGCACATACGTGTGCAAATCTGTGATTAGGTGAGCAATCATTAGCAGAAATGAGCAGTGAAGGATCATCAGTCAAAGCGCTTACCGGAGGATGCAGTAGATTTCTTTGTTCAGTGTTTGGCAAATTCACTCACATATCCTCATCAATCATAGAAGTGATCTGGAAGTTCAAAAAAGAACACATTATATTAATCCTTCGCCAAAGTAAATGGTGTGCATGGTTACATGTGTTCTTCTTAGTATTCATATTCCCCCGTTCTGTACCTTCCCTGCTTGATAATGTCACACTGCTAAATAAAGAAAGAACTCGCTTAGGCTTATTCTATACACATGGGATCATGTACCACTGTGATCAGGGGCATTTATCAGCTGGTATTGGAGACAGTGATGATACAGAATGGCAGCTGTAATATTGTTCATAAACAACAGCTACAAGTTACAAGAAAAAAGCTGTCTTTAACATAAAAAAACGCTTATCGGACAACTGATTTAAACAAACTGGCCATCCCAAGATATCCAACTAAATGCATTCTTTTTTCTTTTCTTTTTTTAAGTTGGTTAAAGCTGATGTTTTAATGCAACAATACACCAAAACAATAAAAGATAGTGTCAAATTCTGTGTTCATGACTTAATATTCATAGTTATAGCTTAGATACTCCATGATGTCACAACCAGCACACCAAAAAAAAAGTAAGACTAGAATAAAAACGCCTTTATTGGTTAAGGAGCTGTGGAAAAAGCTGACTTGCCTTCGAGGTCCTGATCAACCTGTCAGGGTTTACAGTATGCTGCAATAACGACAGGCTGACTGTAATCTATACCTTAATGAATGCGAAAGGGGGGCGTGGCTTGAGTAACAACAACAAACATCCTGTCTAGACCACAACACAAATTACCTACTAAAGAATAAATCACACAATGAGATTTAGCAACATAATCGGAGTTTAAAAGTCATTTTACAACTGCTAATTAAATATTCTGGAAAAAACAGACATGTAATTTGCAGACAAACCCTGGAAGCCTTTTTAACACTAATGTAGCGAGATGAAGAAGTGTACAGTACTAATATCTACAGTTAACATTCTTCACTCCAGCTCAATTACTACCAATAAGCAAAATCACCCACTGTGGTTATTTAATGGACATATCCTCGACTCAAAAAGTCAGGGTTCAAAGAAAATCCAGGGTTCCCCACTGGCACTGATGACACGTGCGCTCTTCTCATAAATACCATAATTCTGACATGACTTGAAGACAGAAATAATCTCTTCATATAAAACTTTCTGTCTTAGTTTATCTTTCTCATCAGCTCCACCATCCGTATCCTGTCATGCAACTGTCACTGAGCCTGAATAAATATACTTATAATCTAAAGGGAAAAAGTGACAATCTGTCTGATTCTCTGGCCTCCTCGTGCAACTGGAGAGCAGGTCCTATTAGGTGTGTTTATTGCTTGAATTCCTTCAATCAACCCCTACGGACCCATATAGCTATAATTTCATATGAATATTTCAAGTCAGCTTTTGGAAAATCAAAACTACTGATATCCTAATGGGATCATGCTTTGACTATTAATGGACTCGTTTATCCTGACTGTATTTCTAATACCCACATACCACTTTTGATATACGTAGCAGAATATTATAATTGTGTCAGGTCACAGTGACTACAGATACCAGAACGATGATGATAATAAAAATAATAACAACTTCCACACAGTACGCAATTAAATTACACTCAAATCTGGTTGGCCGCTGTGACCCTCTCATTTATTTTCTTATTTTTGAGTCAAATTAAATTGGACATATCCTTTTAATTAACAAAACGCTCTACAGTACTTGCATTAAGCATTTGAGAACAGACAAAATGTGAAGTGCACATTAACGTCCTACTCAGAGAACATCCAGCAGTGTTATTCTGGACACGATGCCCAAGGACTTACCGAAATAAGGTTTAGACACAAGGATGTTATAGGTTATTCCTTAAGGACTGCCACTGCTCCAGATTTCAATGGGCTACTACCATTTTAATTGGTACAATTAGGTTATCGAAACCCACATCTGATGAAACATCTATCATCATAATAAAATGCATAAAAAAAAAAATATTAAAAAAAAGTAAAATGTTATATAAAATATAATATATATATATATATGAGGAAAATATATTATACATTTAAATTAAAATTTTAAAAACATTTAGTTATAAAAAAATGTATATAAATATTTTTTATAAAAAATAATAAATGCACATCTTTCACAAAAATTTAAAAACAATTAGTCAAATTTTAAAATAACAACTAATAATAATGAATACTAAAGCCCCTGCATGAACATGAAACTGTGACAAAGCCGCAATCATTTACTTATGAAGAAAATATGACCTTCAGGCTGGATGACTGATCTGGAGTCACTCAGCATGATAGAAACCCATGAGATGGACTGATTCTAACAATACAGGAAAGACACAGTCGGGATACAGAAGGCCGAGACAGCAAAGGCTTGATTATCCACAGTTTCACGGTCATGGAGCACAAACTGAGAGTCGTCTATAGACGACCTCCTCCGGTTCTTGGACTGCAGTGGCGCTCAGATGGGCTGCTGGATTGGGGTGCATTGTCTGTGCTCCACACTCATTAGCTGAGTCAAGGAGGGACTTACTGGGGTGTTTAGCTCGCCGGGTTTGTGTGGCAGCTCAACAAGCTCTCCCAGCTGGAGTACGGCTCTCACATCACAGCTGCACACTTACAATTAGTGCAGGTGCAGCTGAGGAAAGACCAGGCACAACACAGACAAACACACAAAGCTAGAAAACACACACTTCCAGAGGTGTTGCACACTGCCGATGAGGGCTGTTACATATAAAACAAAGCGCTGATGACTCCAAATACAGCTCATTATAAAAACAGACAACGCCAGAAAACCAGATTTTGAATTTAAAGGGTTTTCTGTAGTTTCAAAGTCAAGATGCGCATGTTTTGCTGTTTTGTCTAAATGGTCATGACCTTTAAATTATAAAAGTTTAGCTTGAGGCATTTATACATCATTAAAAATAATCACTGTATGATCAAGCATGCAAACAGAATTAAAATAGATCTGAACATGAAATCGTCTTTCATTTGCATGTTCAAATACACTTCTGTTGTTCCTATCTGAACCAAAACCAGCATTCCATTAGGAAGCTAAATTGTTCTGGGTGAGATAATGCACCAACTGCATCATTTTCCAAATATTTGAAGAGAAAAATAGAAGCCAGGCTTGTGTTTTTCCCCTCAATCTCATATTGATCCAAAAAGCCTTGCTTGCAAAACATTATCACAAAACTGAGCACGGAAACAAATTACATGACAAAAGCAGCCATTGATTTGCGAATGGTTTATTAAGGGGACACTAAAAGTGAAATGAATTCCAGCATTTTAAGCTTTGTGTTTTCCGGCACTCTGTGAGGCAATGCAGAAAGCTGGAATACCGAGGCTGTCTTGCATCTGGAGTCGTCTCTGATGCATGCCATAAAAGATGCCATTAAGCAGAACGGGCCAGCAAAACACACAACATGCAGATCTGAATAATTCATTTAGGGCTCAACCCGCTGGAGGGACATCTTTTTTTTTTTTCCCCAATTGGTTTTCCGCATCAAAATCAGAGCATATATTTGCTCTGACTGAAAAAAGGCACAACATGAGCATTCTGTGGACATACAAATTAGCAAGCAGGTGTCTTCACGTGTGGTGCAGACCTTTATTTTTCTCTGTACAGTTCAATAGAGACTGCAGTCTGTTGTCTGCCTTATTAGGCTCTTTTCCAGGGGCAGTGGGTAATGAGACTTCACACAGACAATAAAAAACTCACAGCCAATCACATGAGAGTGATGCAAGACATCTGTCACCATGTTTTCCGCAGCTCTAATTTACTCAGTAACTGTAGTAGGCAAGATACACTCTAAGAGGGTCTTCAGGGATGAATGCCAGTCTGCAGGGTAACAGTTCTGTTAGGGCACAGATTTTGATATATACTGATTTCATACAGTTTATGAACACACACAAAAAAAGAAAAAATCTTGTATGCTTTAGAATTTAATAAATATATAATTATTTAATATATTGTATTATTTGTTATCATATAATGCATTATATTAAAATATAACAATTATATAAAATGTGTCATTTTTTTGTAATATAATGCATTTTCGTTGCATTACAATATTTGCTCCTTTAAGTTTATGCATAAAAAGCATGCAATTATAGTAATTTGTAGTAGTAGCTGTTGCACTAGTAATAATATTCAATATTACAAGGACCTCTAAATTGTTCTAAATATATGAAGCTATGCATTTATAATAATATATAGATTTGTTGTTGCTATTATTATTATTATTAATATTATGTAATGTAAATGTAGTGTTGTTGTTAATGATTCATCATTACAATAAGATTTTCTTTAATTAACAAATTTCCTAATATTTCCAAGTTTCCCATCTTCATAAATTCTGTATACCGGAGTTGATTTTCAGTTTAAGGAAAAACCTTTTTTTTTCCCTCAAGCCTTTTTGTCTGAGACAGTGAGGAACAAGTGTAAAAAACACATTTAAAAAGCATCACTGGCAGTAAACCGATTGACTGAGTTAAAGATCCAATGGTGCAAAGTGCAAATGTGTGCATATGAAACCAGAGAGAGCCAGCAACCGAAAAAAGAGAAAGGAACAAGACCCAAGATCGAAACTAGTGTATTCCCAGCAAGCCGAGCACTGTAACTCTACATGTTTCAGCAATATAGCAAAAGATTTTTAATTACTTTGCTCGGCAGCTGGAAAATGCCACAGTAGCCCAAAAGTTCACAAGGCCCCTTTCATTCAAACTCCAGTTATACAGGCAAACGTCCAAGCCTGCCAACCACTAAGCATTCAGCTGAGCCTTCACCAGCGGGCCAAGTCGAGCAGACAGCCACAGCCATGCGCACAAGAGCGAGGAGCTTGCTGACACATCCACAACCCTGACGCAGGGCAGAAAAATGCACAGGCCTGCTCCAGTCTTTTCTCTGCGGCCGAGCTTGAACGTACCCAACAATTACAGAGCTATTTTCTCTGGAAGGGCAATTCCCTGTTTATTGGTATCCGCCTGTCAAAGGCTCTCCCTGTCAATCCTCAGCAGGAGCTTACCCAGTGGTCAATGGGAGATGATTGAGCGTAACTCGACAAAAATGGGATTCCGGTTTAGGCAAGCAGTGCTACTTTGGGCCGATCCACCGACATCATATAAAGGAAGCGGTTTCCAAACGGATTAAAAACAAGATGGTGACTTGAGCGCTAGCTTGTAATTTTCCAATACCGCCACTTTAAAAAATAAAAAAAATGACAGTAGTGTTAAACGGAGGGAATAAATGTGCTGATGTGGCATTCGGGCTAATGCTGTCATGCTTTTTACTTCCCTTAATTTACACATTATTTAACCTTCACTGTGTGACGAGAAGTCCCAGCATTCTCTACTTGGTGGAATATTTGTGTCAGGAAGATGAAACTCAAATAAACCTATAAGCATCTACAGAAACAATGTTTGCTGTGAAGAAACCTAAACACTTCTGAACAAACCTTAATAAAGCTTCTGTGGAAATAGGTATCCACTGCTCACACAGAAAAATTATTTGGTGCTTTTGGAAAACAGCTTCCACCCTAGTTTCATCACCTCACTCTCCCTTTGTTAGAGCTCGGAAATGCCTGAAGTTAGGAATGAAAATACTGGCATGTCCCTGCAGCTCAGTGAGAGAGAATATTTCTGCAGCTGCGGAGTGAAGTCAGCTCATCAGAACAGAGCCAGCAGGCCAGCTTTCCTCCACAGATAACCATGTTAACCTAAAGAACATAAACACCCACCTCACGTTCCACCGCAAAAGCATGAGGTTGCGAGGCAATCTTTAGGAAGCACCCAACGAGATGCATCAATTTCTGACTGTGACATTACAAAAATTGTGTCATGTATGTGCCTTCCAAATGACATCGCATGTAATGTAATATTGGATTCTGGTTCGCGTGTTCACATATACACGAAAACAAGAAATCTGTCGAACCAAACGCCAATGAAAGGCTTTGAGAAATGCATGCTCCATCAAATATAAGTCAACAGCAGGTTCAGGCCATCAATCTAACCTTCGGCATGCGACGGGCGCTGGCAGTCTGACACAAGAAATCTCTCAGCATTTTGCTTTGATTTGAATTTGGCCCCCACAGTTCAGATGTCACTGATACTTTGCCACATTTTGGATGTCAGAGGGACTGCAAACGAGATTTTTATCTACATATAAATTTAATAAAAGGCTAATAATTCCAAGGTCAAAAATTATATATTAGTACTGTCAAATCATTAATTGTGAATAATCACATCTAAAATATAAGTTTGTCTTTATATAAGATATGTATGTGTACTGTGTATATTTGATTATGTACATATAAATGCAAACATGTGCATGTATATATTTTGGAAATATTTACATGTACATACATTTATATTCTAATATTTTATTATATATCAATATATTTAACATATAAACAATACATATCATTTAGCTTTTTTCTTTTCTGTCTTTTGTGTTTCTATTTATATATACACATAATATTTTATATCTATCTATATATATATACACACATTAAATATTATATTTATATATGTATATTCTAATATTTTATTATATATCAATATATTTAACATAATACATATAATTTTGCTTTTTTCTTTTCTGTCTTTTGTGTTTCTATTTATATATACATTTATATATATAATATTTTATATCCATCTATCTATATATAAATACACATTAAATATTATATTTATATATGTATATTCTAATATTTTATTATATATCAATATATTTAACATAATACATATA
>JAUCMT010000024.1:9832092-9842496 GCA_032357475.1 Enteromius thamalakanensis | reverse complement strand
CGGGCTTAACCTGTGTCCATCAGATGACTCTGTATACTACTGGACGAATCTACAACCAATCAGAACACTTATTCCGATGACGTATGCGTAACGACGGAACCTGAAGCCTCCGTGACTAATCGTAGCTAGCTTCAATAAAGCAGTAGGAAAATGTGGTCAAGCAATTTCTGCTGGTTTTGCCCGATTAATATGAGAGTAGCTGGTATTTACAGTTATTCAGTGATTGTTTTTGAAGAGTTTAGCAAGCAATTGAGCAACGCAGAAATGCTGCGTCATCACGTTAAACCCGCCTCAGTCGTGCCGGGGGTGGGGGACCACGTTTCTCATTGGTTCCCACTTTTTTGGGAAAGGAAATGTAGCGTCACAGGAAGCATGGGCGGGCCCAGGCTGCATGCAGTTCATCTTACTAAAAACAATATTAACCAACTACATTAAAGCTGTTTAAACTGATAACCTTACTAAGACCCGTGATTTTATAAAAACATCTTATTGTGAATGAATTTTCTCTCTGTTCACATACAATGGACTTCTCCAGTCCAACTCAAAATGAACTGAACTCTCCAAAACAGCATATGAGAGAAACAATCGTTTCTAGTAGTTTGTAACTGGAAAGAAACTTTGATCTACTGTCAGACTACTAAAAAGCCTAATAATGGGTAGTTTTGTCTTTTTCTAGGATTGCTTTTGAACAAAACAGAAGATGTAGGGAATGAAATGCTCTATTTTCTTATTTGACGGACAGAGCCGAATCCCTCGTGTGCTCTTGACAGCACAGCGGATCCCAGTGATGATGCAAGTCCAGACCTCAGGCCCAGCTACAGTGAGTCACAGAGCAGAGCAGGCTGTTTGGATCACAAAAACTCGTCTATTATTACACCACACATGTCACAACTCCCAGTGGCCCCCAAGAGCCTGACACACACACCAAAACAGCTGCAGACACTTAAACATAAACACATCACCCACTGAGACAAGACAGAGATAATAAAGAGCACACTTATACGCAAACATAGACAACTCAATAATGCACTTCTGTATAACATCTCATTGTGCACACTCTTATTTACTATAAAAAGCTGCGACAGAAAACTACAACCAAAGTGTTTTCACTACAAAAGGTGATAATTTGCTACACTCTGTGATCCAAGTCCAACAATACACTGCAATTCCACTTGCTTTTTATTTCAAGAAGGTTAAAGGTGCCGTGCTATTTTAGTATACTTGATATGCTGTTATTTATTAATACATGTAATAAGTGCATACAGTAGTTAATTAGTTGTTTTTGTCACTTTTATTCAAGTTTAAGCTTTAACTAATTTGTAATAGTTACAGTTTTAGCTAATAATTACACTATAATGGCAAACTGTTTCATTTCTGCAACACAAGCAAGAACTAAACACCGTTACTGTTGTCATTTTCAAAAATAAACATGGAGTTATGCCATCCAAACAAAAAGACTTCAACTGGTGACCTAATAGTGCAGAAAACACACGTTTGATTTAAACAGTTTACCAATAAATTAATATCATCGCTTCCTCCTTTTTAACAGTGACTTAAAATGGCCCTTATGCTCCAGAAATGAGCAGCTTCAAAGTAATCCATAAGACACCTGCGATATATGTTGAATCTTCTAAAGATATATAACAGCTCCTTGCAAAGAACAGACTAAAAATTCAAGCTGTTGAAACTGCTACAGCCGAAAGATTCAATTAGTGAGCTGAACTCTGATTCATATATGAATCAGCCTGATCAACTGGTTCACTGAAATGAACCAGTTCAAACAAATGAATCATCCACTGATCCATTTGTTTGAGTTCAACTTACTGACTCAGTGATCCGGTCACAGCAGTTTTCGAATTAACACCTCACTGGAGGGGAAAATGATCAGTGAATAATGACTTTGTAATGTTGTCTTACAGCTGTGTGAGTATTCTTGAACGTTCCCCCCTTGCGTGTCCCACAGAAAACGAACATTAGAAGCGGTAAATAATGACAGAACTGTTCCTTTAATACAAACACGGCTGTGATTCTCCCTGAGAGACACACAAAGAGCAAAAGGCGCAGACCACACGCAGGTGCTCGGCAGCAGAAGTGAAGGTGACTGGATGAGAGCGGGCGGGCAGGGCGGCTCTGACTGAGCTGAAAAATGAATGCAGCAAGCGGGCGGCGCTTCAGGGCCACTTTCCAGCACTAAAGACCAACAAGATCAATTACCGAGTGGAGATGTTTCTCAGCGCCACAGTGAGCGGCACCTTAATGAGAGAGGTTTCCATTACCTCCATAAATGGCCTAAGAGAGACGCACTGATGAAGCAAGAGCCGTAATAGCCTTTCTCTCTTTTCCTCCCTAATGACACTGCAAGTGGATTACGCTGCCAATCCAGCCAACCGCCGTGTTTATCATTTATGTAAATAACGTCAGTGTGGGGAGGCGGCTGATAGCGAGGAGATGAGGGTGTGGCCTCTGAGGCTTTTCGTGAGGTGCGAGAATATTATCTGCTCGTTTTGACAGATGCCACGTTAAGCAAAATCTGTCTACGTTTCAAGCATGCAGCTGTTTTGAGCGACATGCATGCACATGTGTGAGGAAGAAAGCGAGATTGTGTGTTCTCACTTTATATTCAGGTGAGAGTAAACGCCTTCCACTTCTGCATCAGACAGGTTTTTCTAATATGCACCATCTGAGTGAAGAGGGATTGAAAAAAAAAAAAAATACATCAGCAGAAATATACACAAGTGGCAATAATCCTCTGCCCCCAACACTTATGCTGTGCAATAAGCAAACTGAGCTTATCAGGAGCAACCACCACTCCTTTTAATAGCCACCGTGATGCAGTGCTTTCAGGCAGGTTTCTGTTCCTGCTTTTTTAAGAGCTTTACTGAGTGCGAGTGTGTGTCCTGGTACTCTCTATTTGTTAGGGCTGAAAATAAATCTCTCATTATTGCATAGTTTTTGGCAATAAAACAGCCATTATGGCCAATTTCACAAATAAACATTTATATACAGTTATATGTATGTATTTATATACATTTACTTTACAATTCAATAATACTTAAAGCATCAGTTAACCAACACACATATATTATTTTATAAAATAAATATGAGACCTCCAGAGATGTTGCAAACATTATGAAGAGGAAACCTCAAATTAAATCTTTTCTTATTGAAATGTATATAACTTCCAATTACATTTCCACTGCTGAAGTGTACAAACCTAAATTATAAAATCTTAATAAATATACAGTGAATAAATTAAAAAAATATATTAAAGTAACATTAAAGATTGTAATATTTAGTATTTTTTTTTTTTTTTACATTTAGTAGAGAATAATTTAATCTTATTTGTAAATTTTAATGAATGAATTCAAAACTGATTTAATGATCTGCTGTGATATCACTTGCGTTTTATCAACAAATGTTTGCATGCAACATCGTTTATCGCTCATCGTTGCAACATCGTTGTCAACATTTTTATCTGTTGTTAACGCATATGTAAGAGAGAGTAATTATTCTTATTATTATAGTTATTAATATTATAGAAATAAATGTTTTATCATCATTGATCGCCCAGTTCTAGTCCTATTACAGATGAGGCCAGTGAATCCAGGTATCTCATTATTTAGGCACACAAATGCATTAATGCACTTCCTCTTGTCTGTTTTTACTGGCTCCACTGAATTACTTCTGCGGCGGTTCGATTGGTGAGGTTGTTTATCAGGCAAAACACGATGTGCTCTGTGTGCAACTGCACCAGGAGTGTCAATGACGCAGGGCTGCATTACCTATTCAAAAAACAAAAACCTAATAAACTTCTCCATTGTCAGATGCAACTCCCTGACATACTGAGCAGCACGCAGACTGCAGGCTCTATGATTCAACTGACCTTATGCAATCACTGCCCATAGGAAACAGCAAAGATGAATAAATCACAGCGTAGAGCATAATCATATTGCATCTGCTGTATGTCACCGGCAAAAAAAACTCAAACCCAATAGAGGAAGTTTACATATAAAACCGTCATCTATCCAAGCAGTCTGGAGAGTAAAAGCTCTGCAGTTACACTGTTGACACCATGCTAAACACAAAAGAATGTTTGCACACAAATTAAAATTTCATTTTGTCATGCTTTGCATATGCACACTTCCCAGACTTCATTAGCAGGCTACATGAGCTCCTCTTAAAAGGCCAAACATCCCATTTCAAGACTTTCACAGCGTGCCTGCGCCGTTATAAAAATGAATCGCCATCTTCTAATCTAAACACTGGCTATTCAGATGTGCATGTTACTAAAGCAGGAGGAAAGGGATTATGTAAATATTAGCTGTTGACACAAGAGTGCGACTATATTTCAGCAAACTGACAAGCTGAGCTGATGAGGAACAGGCGATAACAAAATCAGCCATGGACGCTAATGTCAACTGATGTAAATTGTCCCTCTCCTCCTCCTACTGCCAAAAGCTAGAATTCAACCCATCAACAGCAGGTCCATCATAATCTATAAGACTATATTTATCAAACAAAGCACACATATCAAACACAGAAATATATCGTTTTTAACATATATTTTTTCATGCAAAATTATATATACCTGGCAAATAAAAACTTAAATTGTATATGTATGCATATGTATATATTTTTTGTACTTATTTACAGATACTTTTAAAGGGATAGTTCACCAAAAATTTTTTTACATTTTGTCACAAATTAAGAACATTATTAAATTAAATGAAAAGTTAGAAATTCTTGACCCTGCATAGACAATAAAGGGAACTACCATGTTTAGATTGATATTAAAATAGCCCATTAGTGGATCAACCTTCATTTTTTAAGCTCACAGATTTCATCAAAAAGGCTTAGAAATTAATGATAGAAACTTAAAAATGATAGAAACTTTATATTTGATATGAAAAAAAAATTCAAGCCACATTTTGGCAAGTATACTGATCTTACTAGATGAACTATGCCTTTAACAGCAGCACAAAACGATTCAAGTGGGATGTTCAGTCATGCAGAGTAATGTTTAATCAGGGCTACAACGTGGCTGAGAGGAGAGGCTTCTACTGTTACTGTGCCTTCTCTTAAAGCCAACACGGAGGTCCCGAAGGCATTGGAAATCAACGTCCGTGCCACAGCCATTCCAGCTCTGTCTGACAGACACGCATGGCACTGCGCATCCAGACAGCTTTGACGTTAAATTCAAGCTTGTTAGTACACATCAGCCAGCCACTGCGCTCACTGCCGCTCAATATCCAGGGCTCAAGACTCACTGCCATTTCACGCTAAAGGCCAAACAGAGGCAGACCTCAGTGTGCTCTTCAACGGAATGTTCTAGACTCTGCCCCAAGGCCACTCAGGACATTATCATGAGAACTCACAGGAAAGGCCATTGTGTTTACAAGAGGCAATTTCCTCCTTCAAATCCTTTTCTGTTTCCATGTTAATGTAAATGGACCGGACGTCTCCACGAATGGTTGAGAGTCGACTCTGACTTTTAACACCATGAATACGTGCAGTGCAAAAAGCACTTATGCGATAGCGGCGCATTATTTATCTTTGGAAATTTAAAAGCCCTCTTGGTCTTGCAGGAGATCCTAGTAGCTCCTCATGGATCTGAGAGCAAACAAATGGAAACATCAGCATGCGCCGCAACCAGCTCCTCAACCTCTGACGAGGTAAAGGTCAAACCGTCACTGTGTCGCCAGAGGAAAACGAAGGCATGTTGAACACAGGCTGATAGTGCCCTACAGTAAATCAAGTGTCAGACAGGAGTGCTTAGTCACGTCAGAAGAGTGTTTCAAAAATGATTGCTTGATTCTGATCAGTCAATTATGGGCCTTTTCTGTAATGACCACTACACTGTATAGCTTTACCCCTGGCCAACAGTTTAGTATGAGACTGTACTAGTCTTTCTTCCCTCTGTGGAATCTTTGGCCTCACATAGTAAACTAATTTTACCTTAAATCAATATTGCATGGTCGTAATCGCAAACCCAACCCTTTTAGAGAGATACACGACCATCAGCTTCACCCTATCACAATAACCACTGTAGAACAGCAAAAACTATTTGCACTTAGAAATAAAGCTTTTGAATTAAATGTTTAAAAGTTAAAATGACTCCAATCATTTTATTCCTATTTTCAAGTGTATATTACTTGGTTTCCAGACCTCAAATAGTTGACTTTAACCAATGACGGAGATCCTATGTCAAGGTTCCCAACAGACATTTCTTTCTAAGAGCTGCCTAATTATTAATCAACACTTCGCTCTTGTAACATGAAACACTAGTAACGTCAAAACTAAGACAAGCGCGATAACTCCCAGCATGGGCAAAATTAACTAATTCAAATGAAGAGAACCCCGACAAACCACTAATGTATTTGACAGATATAAATCAAATTGAGAATTCAAACCGGTGACTGATATTTAATGTGCCACCAAAATACAGAAAGTGCTTTAAATTATTGATAAGCAGGGAGCAGGACGATTTTAAACAGCTCTGCTCCTGCTATCAATCATTCATGCGCTTCCCAGCGAAAACACTTCACTCCCTCAAGTGTCGGATCTCACTTAAAGGTGGAGGGCCTAAGCTCCGATATCTCACTTCACTTGAAGGATTTAAATAAACCAGACAATTAGAATTTATCATCCCTAAACAAATTGTATTGCAGTTGATAGAACAGATCCCCAGGTCAAGGATAGCAAATGCATTGGGTGTGGACTAACAAACAACTCGCATATCTTTAACAATCAGTCATTTACAGCTGCACTGGGAAACATTTGCCAGTATGTCTAATTACAAACTGACTATATAACAATTAGAGCCAGGCAAATATTTTCTATTAGGTCATGCCTACGGTGAGCGTAATCAAACTTGCACCCACTCGGACTAATAGAATACAGACTCTCTCGTCCTTTGGTGCCAATCGCCCAATTAGTGTGTGCATGCAAGTGCTTTCTGCCCTGTCATCACAACATCAAAGGCTGGCAAGCCCTTCGCGATGGAGTCTACCTGCCAACATCAGAGCTGCTTATTGTCTTCAGGAATCCCTGAAACCACCAACAAACATCTGGGGTTTCCTCTACCAGCAAAAACAAGAAGTGCAATGATCTGAAGGAAAGGCATTGCTGATAATGTCATAACTCATCACAGGGATTTTGAGGACTCTAGCTACAATTTTAGCAACAGCTTAGTTTTATTTTAGCTAGAATGGTACTCAGATCACATAGTTCCACCAAGCCCTTTAACGTTTGCAGAAATAGGGTATAGTATTATAGTAGTAGAAGTGTAGCAGCATACAACTGTTCAATTATATAAAATAACCACACTTTAATTCAGCAACAGTGCATTCAAATTCTAATAAATGTTTCTCTTTTGAACACTCTATTGAATATATATATTTTTAAAAGTATCCAAGAAAGTTCTCCACAAAAATATTAAACGCCTTCCACTATAAGATATATTTACTATATTTTCAGCTAAAAGAAAGATTTACTGAGCAGTAAATAACTCTAGAATGATTTCTGAAGGATCATGTGAGACGGACAACTGGAGTAATGATGCTGAAAAAATTCAGCTTTGCCATTACAAGTGTAAAGTACATTTTAATCAAACAGAAAAAGTTTGCAATAATACACCATAGAATTACTGTTTTTCTACTGTATGTACAGTATGCAGCCTTGGTGAGCATAAGTCACTTTAATCAAAAACATCAATAAATCTTACTGTAAAAAAAAAAAAGACACCAAGCAGAAACGGTACAATCCACTAAAAGTTCATCCGGGCAAATGCACAATATTAGGTTTCTAACCATCCCATGTTTTCTCTTTTAGGAAAAAGTTATGTCTTCTGGGTGGAACACATCAATGATTTGGGGAATCCCTTGTGAGGTCGAGGCTTTCCAGACGTCAACAGTAATCCTGGGTTCCAAAGCTGTGACTCAGCTCCTGTACGTTCCCTGCCAGTACAACCCTTTCCTTCTCTCCATCCATCGATTCAGTCTGCAATGACATTTTAGCTGAATTCTGTTATTGCTTCTGATTTGTCTCTACAACAACCAAATGACCTTTGATTGAGGATAATAGCTAAAAGCACTCTTTTTGTGCAGAGTCAGTGTCAGCTTTGCTGAGATCATATCATACTGTACTGTACACAGAATACAGTAAAGGCTTCTAGTGGGGCTGAAAGACAGCTTTGGCTAACAGAGAAATCACATCAGACAGCAAATATAATAAAATTATTGACGAGTGCACAAAACCTGCCTGCTATTCATGGCAGAATGACTTCAAACTGCATTGGTCAACAAGTAGGACGTTTTGAAGGCGAACCAACCACTTTCTCAAAACCACATCACAGTCGGTCTTAAAAAGGTAAATATTTAGTGGGCGTTCTGCTATGTATCATTCCGATTATGCTGACGCTTTATAATCCGATTCATTATTAGCAAATAATATATTATTATTGAGTAAATGACTGGAAACTAATATTTACCTTAGCAATAAAGTCACAATAATTTATTACACACCCTCTAGACTTAACAGGCCTGGGCATCGTGTATATAAACGTGGCTTTGAGAAGCCAAACGGTGGTAATAGAGCACGGCTAATGATCCTCTGAGATGTTTTTGACAGCAATCCCTGTGCCAGTAATCTGTCTTGGCCCTCATCCAGTCGATCTTATTTATTTGATTTCAGTCACAGTCAACACAGAGTACAAGGAGTGCATGCAAAAGTCACTCAGTAACATCACCCAAAAACACAAGTCATCGTTTGCAATTGTATACATTTGACCGTGTTCGTCATTAGCAATCCTGATTTAACAAAATGTTCAAGAACACAGAACTTATAAACCGTCAAAACAAGCATGCTTAGATTGTTGTGATCCTATGCAAACAAATAATGCCATATACAAGTCACAGCATGCCACAATTTGACCATGATTAATGACTAGAAATATCTGAATGCAAATCTTGATTTGTAAAACACATGCAACATCATTTAAAATGCAAAAATCAAGTAAACATGAGCCACACAGCCATATTTCATAACTCACAGCCCAGAACAATGTCTTGCACAACTTAACAATAAATGATTTTTTGTCTTTCGAATGCTTCAGTAAAGTCGTAAAGTAAAGTTGTTCAGTAAGTCGATACATTTATTACTTCGTTTAAATGTAAGCTATATCATTTGTGTTTGTATAGGGCTAGCAAATCAGCAAGAAGAGCGTAAAAGGTCCACCACGTGTTAACCGCTACATAATACAACAGACATGGTTTCCTACGTTTGAAGTCTTTAGTAATGAGCTTATGCAAACATGCAATATTGATCTTTCTGCTCCTCTATTCTGAATGCCTTCTATAATAATTTCATAATCCGTTGGGACGTGGGCATCTTGCCAAACATGTGTCATGACTTAATTAGCTATCAGAGACGGAAAAGACTGCACCTGTGACTGACAGGCCCGAATGCAATCTGTCTGCACTGTCTTTCACTGAACAATACTTTGTGGGGAAACTGAATAAACAAAATGTCAGATTCACTTCTGAGATAATTCACGGAAGCCTTAGCGAATGATCAGATCCACGCTCCTTTGAGAGCTGCATCTTTCCAGGAGGCAGTTTAAGGGCGTCTATTACTGTAATGGGATATAATTATTAATCTTCTCCTCAATTGTCATGACCAATTTGTAGAACTGATAAACCGTTGAAACAACCGCAATCCAGATTGATTCTACAGCTATTGAAATCTAGTTCACAAAGATAATATCCAAGTGTTTAAACTAAAACTCTGAAAGCGCTGGAGATGCAATTGTTTTGCCAAGGACACATTCATCACTATGCACACAAAGTCTTCCACGTTTGTGACAGCCTACTGACTTCCTCCAACATCAATATTTTCCAGAAGAGTTTTCAGCTTGAGTTGTTACTCTGTCAGACAGGCAACTGTGAGAAACTCCAGCGGTTTCTCCTCCCTGGTACTACAAAAGTGGAGCTACCCATCAGAACACAGGCTTCCTGGAGCCTCAAGCTCTCCCGGAGTACAAACATAAATACATATAATACATAAATACATATTAAATACATACAACCAACTTTGGTACTCTGGTAAAGCCAAATAAAATTGGGTTTTGTTAAGAGCAAATACATAAGTAGTAAAGACAAAACAAGTCTATAATATATAGTGCTATCAAAGAATAAATTTTGATTAATCGCATTAATTTTTTTTACATGATATGTGTGTATATATACACAATATTTATGCATTTAGAAATATACACACACTATACATTTAAAAATAAAATGTCCATGTATGCATATATATATATATATATATATATATATACACACATACATACAGAATTATAACAATTTACATTATATGCAAGTATTTAAAATGTATAAATGTATA
>JAUCMT010000024.1:9802450-9827570 GCA_032357475.1 Enteromius thamalakanensis | reverse complement strand
ATGTTTTAGCTGCTTCTGTCCTTATAAAACAGCATTAATGTTCATTGTATGGAAAATGTAATTTGCGTTCCATTTGGAATGACCTGAAGATGCGCAAAATATGATCATAAAAGTGCACTACACTAGGTTATAGTTACTTTCCAAAGTCAGCTCACTAGATTCCCAAATGGAACATAACAGAGCTTTTGTCCATTACACGGAAAAACATATTTGTTTCTATCTTTTGTTTTTAAAGAAACCATATTTTATGACGCACTGAAATGGGACTGCTTTTAAATCATAACACCCAAAAGGCTTACGCTGTTTGTCAACAGTTAATTAAAAAGCACTGAGAGACAATGACAAATACTGTTTGAAGATGATCCCTGGCAAGCCCCACACAGTGTATCATTGCTGTCTCTGGAATACACGATTAGTTTAATCTCATTACAGCAATGATAAATGATCAGTGCAACAATGGCTTCTGTTTTCTCAGAAGATGTGCGCAAGAATGAGGTACGAAATATCAAGGTTTAGTTTGCGATATCACTTACTCTTATCGCTCCTCATTTAGCTGACAACTTTATTGTGGTGGTATTCAGACAACGCAAAACTTACAGTTTCAATTTGTTACGGCATAAATAAACCTCTGACTACTTTGCTTGAAAAAAAAAAAACTCTAATTGCGTTGGATTTCTAAGAAATTAGTCACCGTTAAATCAACTCTACTTTTCCGGCATGACAAGGCTCGGTGAAAACCACTACACCAGACCTGCCATTTTACAATATTTGCACTCTGGGGTTTGTAACATGGCTCTTTATCTGAACAGCCCAGGTAGAGAAATTAAAAGACATGAGCTCATAAGAGTGTGAAGCAGTCTGGTTCATAACCGCAGGGGTGAACGAGAGGGAAGGGCGCATAGTGGCCACCAAGAGCGTGGCTTATGAAACAGTCATTAAGAGCCAGGGCACACAGCACTTACCTGGGAAGTGGTGCTTGCCATTGCATGCCAATTTGAGCATAGACATACATGCGCAGACAAACACACTTACACGGCTCTGGATTTATCATGCTCTATCTGGCGCCGAGTCTGCACTAGCACTCCATGAACGTCTCTCTGTTGCCTACAGCTGTCACCTCATGAGCTCTGCACGGAGGCTGTGATGCATGAAGTGTATTTGTGGAGCAAGAGGTGTGTTCTCAGATGGAATACATTTTCATTGTGAGATCTGCCTTGAACGATTAATAAGTGCTAAAGAAAGCTCTGGGCCGTGCAGTTTTGTGATTTTGACACAGCAGAACCCGGAAAAGCAGATTGATATGCATGTGATAGGACAAAAAAAAAAAAATACAGAAAATTGCTTAATTTAAAGAAAATGAGCAGTTTTAAAACCGTACTATGCAAGATTAATAAGATATTACACCATACCAGTGTTTCCTCCGCAATTATTTAACAATAGCGCTCTGCTGCTGCTGAATCTATACATTCAAAAAAAGTCATTTTACCAGAGTTATGAACTTGCAATCTAAATATAATGACTGAAGGAGTTGGGTATCACAAAATAAAACAAATGTGGCTTTTTAGTATCGTTTCCTATCACATACAGCACAACCATCACAATCCGATTCTCACATTGATCAAAAAGACAGTTGGAATCAGACTCATGAATCAGTCACTGTATCTGTCAGGGTGGTCACTGGGTAGTTAGTAGTAAGATAAGCAGTCTCTTACTACACAAATGCCATTTAAAATTTTTGATTCTAACATCCTGTGTGTTGAATACCTTGTACAAAACAAATCCTGAAATTTGACTGAATCAGTATAATTACTGACTGGCTTATCATATAACATTTGTGTGCCTACTTATAGCCATTGACTTTCTTATTGCATAAATCCAAATGTACAAAGTTCTCAATTAAGTGCTCAATTATGTTAACTGGTAAAAGTGACATATTCAAACATGGTAAATAAATGAAACACTGAATTATGCTTAAAGTAGTACTTCACATGTTACTGGAGGATAGAAAAGCACCTAAAGAAACCATCTATTCTCTTACTAAGTAAATTGACAGATTATAGTAACAACCCTGAAAAATCATTAAGGTAATGATTCGGACATAAAACTGCATACTCAGCACGTCAAAAAAAAGAGAGAGAGAGAGAGAGAGAGAGAGAGAGAGAGAGAGTAATAGGAGAACAATGAAATGCATTTTTACTGCTTAATATAAATTCACCCTTTTCCTGCGACACTAAGGGATTTGGCGGATCCAGTATGAATTTCATTCGCCACCGTCCATTTGTCATGTTCTCCTGACATCTCGTAGTTGCCTTTCATTCAGCTTTCATTTAGTCTCACCTTGTGCAAATGTCTAAGCCAAGGTTATGTGCGTGTCATTTGGCGCACGCAAACGCAAATCCTCCTTCCCATAAAAGGCAAATTTGGATGAGAAATAATATTTATCTTTCCTAAGAAAACCTAATTAATTTACTTTGTAAGAAAACATGCATGAATCCCTCGGGCCGTGTTGAACGTAATTGCAAGTCCCTCTCAGAAACACAGTGATCACTTGCCGGGACGGAGGGAAATCTCCCGCTCGCAGACAGAGACAGACAGCTCAGACACGGTGACAAGGTCCAAGGTTTCCACATGATGGAATACATGGCAGTATTTCAATACATAAAATGAACACAGATGCATTGGCGTTCTTCTGCATAGCCTGAATAAATGCATACAGATAAACACTGCTGAATAAAGCACAGAAGCAGAATTTCTACAGGTCAAATTATCTATTACACTGCTTTCATACAACAAGTTACTTCAGCCCTGAGTTTGAGTCTATAAAATCAGTGTACTTAACAACGCACATATTTGTTTCCTAAAGAAAGACGGATCTCTTTAAGAGAGTAGCAGGACTTAACAGTTTAGCATGGAGAACATGGCTCACTGAATGTATACTAATTTGCCTCAGTCAAAAGAAAACAGGTTGAGGACAATATGTTTGTTTTGCTTAAGCTGGATTTGCACGGCACACAGCGGCAGCCAGACTTCAAAGCGCTGTGAGCTTTTATTGGCAGCGAAAAACGAAGGTAATTGCTTGTGATCATGCAAAATTGTCAGTACGGTGGGGACATTTTGTGCTATAGTGCCAAATATCAAGCCCTCACATTGGAAAAAGAGAAGCTGGGTGTCATTTTTGATTCAAAGTACTTGCTCTCGCCGACAGAAACGGGATACAGCCATTGTGACATCTTCTGCGTTCATTTTTCAAAGAGCGTCAAATCAAACATGCATGAGCCCGTGACAGTGTGGGCCTGAAAGTCCCTATCTGAGGGGTAAAGCACTTAGAATGGCACCAGCTAGCTAACGCTTTGCACATCGCATCCCAGTGCATCCTTGGTCACATTGTCAGCTTAAGAGTCGGAGGCAGCCTTCAACAAGCTTTCAACTTATGCAGCCTGGAAGCAGATTCGGTCCCACGCCACGCTCTTTGCAGATGCATGTAATTAAAATCAAAAGTCCCTCTCCCTCTGCTTCGCCAAGGTCACGAACCGCAAGATGAAACGGAGCAACGTACCCATAACTCTGCAAGGAAATCACAAGTCATGCACTCCTATTGTCTGAATAATCTGTGGTTCGGAGGCTATACATCATGTTAGCGCATTAACCCCGATCACCACAGAAACAAAAGTGCATGCACAAGTCGAGCGGGCGGTTATACAGACGTAATGTGAACCATTAAAAAAGGCCATCAGTGTATTAAGCGTAATAAATGATCAACAGTGCAGCATGTGGGCTCAAACAAAGCCTGACTTGGGTTCAAGAGTGGGCGTGTGCGGGTGGTGGCTAGACGACTGTTCGCGTTATGATGAATGAACGTAGGCCAACTATTCCACAATTTCACCACATCAGTGTGCTACACTGTTGAATGTAAACCTGTCAAAACACTGATTAGTATTTTTTTAGCTGGTTGAACAACGTGCCTTATACTGGCTGTAAGAGAAAACAGCAATGAAGTATGTAACACCATTAATGGAGACTACCAAAGTCATTTTAACCAACTTTTAATACACAATAATAAACAATGACTCGCTCAGTGAGTGTCATTTTTCAAGTTATAAAACCTAAACAAACTTTTGTTTTGTGATAAATTGGAAGTGGTTGACTAGAAGCTGGTGGAACTACTGTAATATAGTACGATAAAAAAAGATGCCAAGAAAGTTCTAACTGAAAGATTTTATTCACTCACTTAAAGTCCTAAAGGCAAAGGTTTTGCACCACGACACATCTGATTACTCAATATCGGTGCTAAAGAAAAAAAGAAAAAAAGTTCACAATACTTTGTGCATCACAATTAATAAAGTGAACCCTTTATGTATGGTATTGTGACCAAAGTATCATAATATTCTATAGCCGGATCACTCACGATTCCCACCCTTAAATCGCCCAGTGAATTAAGCGAGCTTTTGTCACACATGCCAAGAATTTGAATGTGAAAAGAGATCATCTAGACTGCGCTGCTAAACTGGAGAACCTTGAACACATTTGTTAGGCTAGACACAATAGAGACACAAATGTGCACAAGCACAGGCAGCGATGTGAGCAATAATGACTAATAAACCTGTTACTGAATAATTTGCGTGTAAAATCTGATCAATTTTGACAATGTTAATTCGTTCAAATGACATTGCTGACGATTCTCTCTATTTTGGCATGTTAAATGCAACTTTTCAACAATCTTATGGAAGTTTAATCCCACATTAAACTCAATTAAGTCCTGCGCAATACCTCTTTAGTCCCGTTGACAGCATGACTTGAGCTCTGTCTGTGCCTTTACATGACTACGGCTAAAGCCTCTGCACTTGGTAATGATGATCCTCAACCTGGGCCCCCTCTGAAGGAGGGAGGAAAATAAACTCCTCTACTCTCCTAGACACATTCTCCATTCCTGACTCATACAAGTTAAGCCACTCATAGAAGGGGACATCACACTGGTGGGTAAATCTGCTGTGTTTTAAAATACACCCCCAGCAGACTCGCCAAATGAGAGTCCAGTCTTATGCGTGGGTTCATTTTTAAACATTTGCTAACAATAATTGGCCTTAACAAACATACCTCCTCCAATAATGTTAACCAACACCACGATTCCAAACGAGTGAGCCAAGAGCTCAGTACTTTCACCTTTGTTCCAGGAGCAATCCAACCTGAAGTAAGGGGGAAGTTTTTAACATTATCAGTACTCACACGGCCATGTAAACTTTGACTGTACTGCACTAGAGAGGTGACCAAGCAATCGTCATCAAATGACAGCTCTGACTGCAGAAACATGGCGAAAACAATACGTTTCTGTTTTCAACAAGCATGTCCACCAAAGAGAAACTCTACTGTGTTAGAACTTAGTTTTGAGGAAACAAAACCTATGTTCATGAAAACAATGAAAATTTACTGTAAACTTCAATTGTTGCTGGCAAGAACTTTAGATACCCTTTTATGCTTTTTGTAGTTTATAGACTTCTTATTGGCATTAGATTCGACTGCAATGACTCAATATCAATAGTTTTAAAATCAAAACGCAATAATATGGCAATATATAAAGTATAGGCCATTCAACATCAACATCAGCTGAATGTTGTACAATTACTAACTGTAACAATCTCATGATTAAAATGTTGACCAAGTAAAAATTAATAACTTATACATTAATTATCAAAAAAATAAAATTGGTGTGTTAACTATACTGTGCTGGGTAGTTTACTTCTTAATGTAATTGAGTACCCAATACACATTTTGTCATTAAATCATAATAAGTTTACTTCTTGATTTTCATAAAAACACTTCTACCATCAGCTTTATCAGCGTATTTCTATATTACATGTCTTGTTGAATCTTGAATCTTTAAGGAGTGCATCAAGTGATAATTAATTTTCATAGATTACACATGATAATACAAGTACAGATACACTAACATTTTGAAACCAATTACTGCATCTGTTTGCATTTATTTTTGTATGTTTGGTGCACGTTTTACAGCTACAGAGGCACAATCAGTAAATGACAAATTTATGAAACACGAATATATTGCTGTGTCCCACTATTTAACGTGACCCATATGTAATAGCGCGGTCCACAAGTCAACTGTCATCCAATTAAGCGTCCTATGTGTCAAAAATAAATCTTATTACGAAATCCAAATCGCATATGGTCTGTTGGTTCCAAACACTGCGTGTGTCCTGAAAGTCTGCCCCAATGTTACATTCAAGCATTTCAAGAATCGGGCGAAATGTTACAATGTATCCGCGGTTACAACGTAGCCTATCATCGTGCTTCCTAACGCGGTTGTCCTGTTACTACAGCACAGCGTGAAACATCACATTTCAGCACATGGTTGAAAGCCTTGTTTCCTATCACTTATCAAGCAGCCACGATATAATTTTCACCTAATCAAAAAGAGCCGGGGAATTTAAATCGCATTCGTGCAACCAAGCCATCCAAATGTGCCCATCTAAGCGTGCCAACCAACCGTCCACCGCATGACAGTGCCCTCTTCATCTGAACAATGCAACACACCAGAACGATACGCTGAACGGTATGTAAACGGTGGGCTTCTCCGGTTCAGCCAAATTCCGCGTTCCTCTGAACGCCACTGTCCAGGAAAAATTGCTCAATAGTGTTTTGCTACGAATACACAAACCCGTATCGCCAGCGTTTCAGTTAGTGCAATTGTTTCCTGCGCAGAAATACATGTGTTCACATCTTAGCGATACTTTAAGTGACTCTATTGTTAGCTGAGGTTGGAGCTAGCGCGGAGGCTACGGATTCATTTCAATGCAATGCATAAAAAGCTTCCCAGCGAGCGAGGTGTGAAAATGATAGGAAAACACAAACACAACTTACTTTCAGGTCCAATCACAGCACGGCGCCGAAAATCTCCAGAATTTGAAGTTGCGATCTGTTTTCTCCCCTCACACTTCACAAACACAGAGAGAAAAGCGCACAGCGTTTCGTTAGTGTGACTGTCTGAATCAACTAACGTAGTGCACCGCAAGTTGAAGTGTCAAATTACACGGGCTATTCTATTACCACAGAGCCATGCTTGCTGGTTGCTGACAAAATGTGTCCCAGAGTCGCGTAAAGCGCTCGCGCCTTTGGAAGACACCAGGCGGCGCGCGCAGATGAACGGACTGGATTTACACGCGAGCGCCAGTTGTTTGCTGTTCGCATACTACAACATGTCGTTTGGCTTTATTTCATCGTAATCAAACCACGGGGACCACAATGTATTTCTTTCCAGGCAGGTTACTGTTGAATAGCTAGTAGTATGACAGCATGACACAACATGTATAAAACAAAACAACACCATATATAAAGTACAATTATTGTCATAATATACTATACTAATTGCACTCAGTAATCAGTTAGTGCTTTAAGTAAATAAGAACTCCAGCAAAATATGGCAAGCTCTAATTCGTATACATAATTATATACATAAATAAATACCCATTTTTGGGTTAGAATTAAGCATTTCATTTATATTTATATATTTAGCAGACACCTTTATATAAAGTTTAATATTTGATTTTCTCATACTTTTTTCCTTTCTCTATTTTTAAAACAAAAATAAGCATATAATATGCATATAGGCTAATAATGATAATAATAGTAGTATTAGTAGTTATGCACTATACAAATCCATATTGTTTGTGTATATTTCACTTGTAAATCTAAACGGTTAGAACTGATTTGATAGAAATCTCCCCAAACACTAACAAACGCGCCTCCATGCGAGTCCTCCTACTTCCCGCGAATAAAAGGAACAGCTCGTTCCGTATTTTGCGATTCGCCGATGGAAAGCTCTGAATAACAAAGACATGTTTGAGAGCAGCAGCGCCAGGCTTGGCTGAGTGGTGACGTCAAGGAACAATGACTCTTCCAACAGCGCCGAGACACAGCGCGCATCTACTGCCTCCTCTGCTCTGCTCTGCTCTCCTTTCCTCAGCCAATGCTGCACGACTCGACTGACCGGGGGGAGGCCGCCGCGCGGGCGAGCGAGCGAGCGTCTAGTAGTGCATCACACACTGCGCTGCCTCACACCACCACAACAGAATTCCAGCATGTCCATATGACTTATGTCCTAAAATATGGAGATATGCAAATACCCTGCCTGGGAATTTATAGCTTGTCATTTTTTTCTCCTGACGGGAGCAAAGCAAATTGCTCAATATGACAAGTGGCATTATTGTTTTAATGTAAATTTTGAGTGTTATAACTTTTCTATACAGTAATTAAATCGGATTATAAATTTGCAATGAAACTTTGTGCCACATCAATGAGAAAACTTAATAATTATGTCATCAACACCCCTATTTTACTTTAAACACTTTAATTTAATATAGTAATGAATAATTTATCACTGAAATACATAAAGCCTAATATGCCACAAGTGCATTTATATGATCATACTTCTATCATTCATTTAGGAATTTTTTTTTTCATTTTAAGTCAGTTTTTGTATTTTTGGTCTTTTATTTTCATATTTTTATACGTAGTTTTTTCAATTTTAATCACTGCAGTAAGTTAAACTAGATGGTCATTTTTTTCAGTTTATCAGGGTTTTGTTTTCAAGCAAAAATTTGTAAGGTTTTATTTTTAATCCTGCATCCATTAACATTATCACTAATGTCCTTCTCTTTTGTTCTAAGTCTACAAGTCTACTACTGTCACCTCAGGAGGATGGTGGTCATGTATGACAGTGATTTAATCACTATAGCTTACGTATAATTGGTTAAACCAAAGGTGTGAGAATTGACACCCCCTGTCAATTCACAGAAGCCATTGTTTTGAATATAGGAACACTGTGACATATTTCTCAGTAGGGCGTCAGATTTTTTTTCCTGCCATCTGTCAATTATTTCTCAACAATCTTTGACCAGTGCTTTCAGAGAAAGTGTCTGGAAGCATCTTTTGACATCCTTAGCATCTCCACCGCACCACCGCTGACATTAATGCATGGGGCCCATTCTCTGAGCACTTTGTCTCAAGGACACTTGCTCCTGTACAGTTATCTAAGTTGGCAGGGATAAATCTAGCAATGACATCATCGGTCACAGGCAGTCATTCATATTTATTTCTGTCCCGTTCTTAGAAGGAGAGTTCACAATCCGCAGAATGACAATTTAAGTGCTGCAGTCAATGTCAAAGCACCCTTTTTCTCACTTTCAGATATTTTCCATTAGTTTTCCAGTTGCTGTTTTAAGCACACTTCCTTTTCAATCCTGATTGGCTGGTTCGATGTCTTTTTGTTGACATGCACTTATTCCTTAAGGTCTCAAGGCACTTTATCAAGGCCTGACTTTCAAAGTGATTTAACAGATGCTGTTTGAATTTGTCGATAGGATGACTGGTGCCTCAGATGGCTTTTGCAAAGATGGATATCCCTGTGTAACATCAGTATCAAAGCCCGGCATTGGTAATGCTGAGTACCACAGTGTCTATTGTGATATACCTTTTAAGCTGCTTGTAATATCCTGTGTTCTGGGCCATTAATCATGTTTTTGTGAAGTCCTTCAGAGATGCCACGGTTCATGCGAACAAAATCATGAGCAGTCAATGAACAGCACACTTCAGTTCAAAGCTGGTTGTTGTAAGGGTTCTTAGTGTTCGTGGATAAGCCCTCAACTCTTACATTCTGAGACAATATGACCAGATGGCTGCCAAGAAGATGGATGGACTTTAGGTGGAGTGACTTCAGCTTGACTGAACCTCGGTATAATTTCATACACACACAGATGCAAGAAATCAAAATGAGAATTTATAAGGTTTGGAAACGTGCTGGACAGGGTTGTGCAAAATTTAGAGCTGAAAAAAATGGGCTCCCTTTTCATTCATGAGTGTACGTTTAAACAGAAGTGGTCGCATTCCACAGGAAGCTGCATTGGAAACGACAGGAAGTGGAATCTACATAATGCATTTTATATATTTAATCACTTAAATGTAAGTGTTTTATATTTATAGTGAAGTATAAGTATATACAAGCATACATGCATTTATTATATGTGACCACAAAGCATAATCATAATTAGCATAGGTGTATTTGTAGCAATAGCCAACAATACAGTGCATGGGTCAAAATTTTATTTTACAAGATAGCTCATGTTCCATGAAGATATTATGCACACTCTACTGTAAATATATAAAAATAAAATTTTTGGACAACTTTAAAGGTGATTTTCTCAATATATTGATTTTGTTACAGGGAATTCTAAATAGTCACATCTTCACATCCAAATATTGTGCTATCAAACCACATTAATGCTTGATTATTCAGGTCTCAGATGATGTATAAATCTCAATTAAAAAAAACAAAAAGACCCTAATGACTGGTTTGGTGGTTCAGTACAGTGTAATAAATGTATACAAATAAAATAAAGGTAAATTGTATTGTAAAGTATTGTAAATAAATAGTGTAAAAACAACAAATATTTAATATATTAAATATAAATATTGTACAAATATTTATTACTAAATCATCAAATATTAAACGTATTGATATTTAAATTTTAAATAAATAAATAAAAATAAAATGTATTAAACAAATGTTCATGAAATATCTATAGATGCACAAACTTTTGAGTTTTTACAAAACTTTTAAACAAAGCCCTGACAACAAACCTTCAAGATTTCCCATCATTTCAATTTTACTTGCTTAAAACAGAAGTGGAATTTAAAAACCATGCTTGATTTTTTTGAGGTCTGACAGGTGTCAATAAAAGTATATTATTAGCTACTTCCCTCTCAGATGAAAAGCTGAAAAACCGAAAGGACAAAAATAAAAAGAGATCATTCGAACACGTATCCACAGTTTGCTGCACTTTTCGACCCCGACTGACATGAGCCGGCATTCCACGGAGCGTCACAGCTCAGCTAATTCCCTGACAATCACAGGGGAAATGATTGATGCTGCTGGGACTTCATAGCTACATGATGGAAGGAGAGTTTCAGTTCTGCTGACATAAGCTTTCACACACAGACTGAGCGTTCACAGATTATTTACAGCTCCTTTACACAGCGCTCTATCGCCCTCACAGACCTCCTTAGAGGAAACACAAGCGACTGTGCCAAAGCACCATTAACTGGGTAGGTGTAAAGGATATTACAGAAGTGTAAAACAGACAAAGAGCGGAAATGCAGATCAAGGGCATATAAATGAGCGGCGCTGAGACGTTACCGCAGCGCACAAAGGATCAGCCCACACGGAGAATGGCAGAGGTGCACAACGTATTTGACAACAAGACACAAGAGAAATCCGTTTAAGTACACTATTGATTCCCTTTAGAGTACAGCCACTGAGAGGAGAGGCGGGAGAAGGAGAAAAAGAGAGGGAGAGGGGGGGTAAAACAGATGCATCTGGTTCTCTGTTTGCAGGAGTGGAGGAGGAACTCACTCCGAGACTCTCTCCCCCTCTTTTATTTCTCAGAAAAATGTGAGCCACGGTGGATAAAGCAGACAGCCTGTACCCCATGCTGACTGGCCCGACTGGCTTTGGAGAGGGTAGAGGCAATCAATGTGAGCTCACAATAGAGCGAGAGCATTCAGAGAGCTAACTGCTCCCTCAGGCCATGTAGCAAGGAAGAGAAAGGAGGAGAAAGAGGATTGAGAGGAGAGGTAGGGGATGGACATAAAGACTAAGTTAAGGTTTATTTGGAGCTTAATGAAGAGCCAATGCAGGACCAGGTTTATTTTCCCCTCTTCCGTGAAAAAAAAAAACGTACAATGTGTTTGGACAGGATAGGAATACACACATTATACTCAACCCCAAGAGTTTATAAACGCACACAATGTTAATTTTTAATTTAGCCAGTTTGTGTTGCAAATCCACACACTCACAAAATGCCACTCTCTAGAGGCTAATTTTAGCATTTGAACTTCCTGAGAGAGAGGAAAGTTCACTGTCGTATTCGGTTTGATTGTTAATTATCCCCATTAGATGACATGAGACAAGTTGCTGGAGAATCAACTTATTCAGTGGCTCTCAGAGCAAATTAAGAGACGGTCAAATTCCCTCTTGATTCAATGCCTGCTGAACTTATTCTGGAAAATTCATCCGCCAGCACTAGATTTGCCCAATCTAGCTCCTTTGACCTCCAAATACAATGCTTGCTGCACGTTATTGTTCACCTTTAACAGAAGATGTTTTCTGTTCTTCAAGATTGCAATAATCAAATGATAGCGCTGGCGAGCTAAACAATTTTACATTGATCCACATAACCTTTTTACGTCTATTGATTGTTGGTTCTTAAATCAGACATTCTCTAATCTCTAAGATACACCACATCTATAAGCAGCTTTTTAATATCAAAAGCTTCTCTAACAGCCTTTGACACTCGCTTCGAATGTGTAGGGAGCCAGTTTCAGAAGATAACATGCATATACGTTTTTTCCACAGTTGATGCGGGTTGGTGATTGTTGGCAAATGAGGAAAACGCAGTCCGATTTTTGTTGAAGAAACAACAGAGAAGTTAAATATAAAAGGGAGGTAGGGTTTAATTGCGTGTTGCATAAACACAGCACCACTTACATCATATGATCACCAAATGAGTGCATAAGGATTTTCATTGCTGTGTAAATCGCAGACTGCATTGCGGGAAAATGAGCCTCCTTCTCTGGGAAATAAATGAAGCCCTTGTCTGAGAATGACCAGCATTTTCTCAGAGCCTTTAGATGTGTATCGTATTACTGGAGAACTGGCATGAGCAGACAGGTTGAGACTGAGAAATACCTTCCTGTACATGACATCATGTAGAGAACTTCAGAGGGCAAGAGCTTCAGTTTAAGCATGCAGTGTCTGTATTTGTGATTCATAAGGGAAATGAGAGGAGGGCCGCAGGCTACGTATACAGGCTACTTTGATTTTGGATTTCCATCTCTCTCTCTCTGTGGTCACCGAGGCAGGGTGACACCTCTCTCTGTTTGGCTGGATGAAAATGTTTGATGCCATAGATCTCTCTCGCTTGCTCTTTTATTCTCTCTTCTTAAACATTTGAATAAAATAGCCATGAATATTTGAATAAATTGAACTGGGATACTTTCAAAGAACTGCTAAGCTGTTACAAAGTGCTGCTTCCTTCTCTCATCATATTATATCTTGCCTAGGACACCAAGTGAGAAAATACTGACACCGCTGCATCGTGTCCACGATCAGAATGAATAGCAGGATTGTGCAAAGTATGCATTTGAAGAATTGGCTTCCCTTCAAGTCGAGTGTGTGTGTTTGAATTGATGTGGCCACACCCCCTACAGGAATTCGAACAGGAATTTGAATTGGAACGACAGGTTCAGGAATTTATTGCATTGTAATTCAAACGATGAGCTGATAGCAAAACGTTTTTTTCAGCGAGGGCATGTTATAAAAAAATCAGTTTTATAGCTTTTATAAAAGGCATTTTATGGAATGAAATTTATGAAAATGGACAGATAGATATATAGTGCTCAAACTAACTTTTGAATACTCTGAAAGACTGCAGGCGAGTTCAAATACTATTAATACAACACAATAAAACAAAAGCGATAACCTTCAGACAGAAGTCCTGGACTGGGTCTTGTGAGTCCAGGCATGTTTCACAAGCACAACAAGTGGGCGCTTCAATTGGGCAATTAGAAGACGAGTGGCATGAAAACATGCTAATGAAGTTAATCCTTCAAAGGAGTGATGGCTCTCAGGCACTGATGACAGGGATGCTAATGCCTCCCACTGACTAGGTTGGGGGAGCGGAGCTGCACAAAAGACTGTTCTGCAGTCTTTCGAGATTGTGTCATTGTGTGGGTTGAAATTAACTTGCACTCAATTCCCAATGAGGGTGGTCTTCCCTCCGTACACGGCTCGACATGAAAAAGGGAACTGCCTAACGGAGCCCACGCAAGCTGTAATAGATAAGTTGTGTAAGGCGCAAGAGATATGACACGGTTTAAATATATTAGCGGCGTGCCATTGTTTCATTTTGATTTTCTCCTGAAGAATACGTCTGGGTGCTAATTCATTCGTTATGACTGACCTAAAATTTCTAGGATGAGCCATTATATCATCACATACTCTTAAGTGTTATTCCTAAAGCACTAGTTAACTGGGCAAACGGCACAGCAGTTGCTTTTGATTGCTTTATAGAGTATCGCTGACTCTTTCTGTAGCTAAACACCACGATTCCACTCTACGCTGTGGCTACACATTGATTAAACTGTTTGCTCATACATGTAAATGAAATGATTAGGCCTCAAGTGCAGTTTAAATTGAATAATGTTATCATTAATAGTTAGAGCTCGCATCTAATGCTAAGTCAATGGTGCTGAGAGCTTGCTATTCTCATTAAGTCCATCCTAATTAACATTTTCTCTTAAACATTACATGTTCCTCCAACAATTTCACCCTTTAAATCTGCCTCCAGGGCAATGCCATTTGGATTGTGCTATTGATACTACAGAAAAGACTGACATCTGCTGGCTAAGTGTCAGTAGCTAATGTAAGCAGGTTGAGGTTATAAGAGAAACGCTGCCTTCTGTTATAGATTTATGGTTGTGATATTCAGTTGATGCTCAGTGTTTCTAAAGGAAGGTCATGTGCCTGTAGAGAGCTATTTGTTAACATTCCCATTCATCTTAATGGTAGCTGTTTGGCTGGTGCAGGACCTGGAGGTGGACCTATGTGATTGGAAATATGTCATCTTTGCTCATGGGACCACAGAAGTGCTTGAGCCAATAACCTAAACCACAGATGAAACGCGTCTTACCACTCTGGAGCTGCATTACAAATATGTCATTATGATGCTGATCGGCTGACAGAAGCACAAAAATGTGCACAGCATTCACTAACAATCATTGCAAGATGCAAGCAGAAGGCTTAAAGACTTTAAAGTACCACTTAAAAATAGATAGATTGGGTGCTGGCAAAACAGCTACCAGTCTATAATGAACTATTGGCAATAAATGCACAGCTAATTCTGAATGGTCGTCAATAGATAAATGGCATCATTAAGGTGCCCACCACCATTACAAGCTTTACAAGGAAATATGTCACATAATGTTTGCTTTTATCATTTAAGCCCTTTATCCTTATGTTTAAAACAATTCCATTTAACTAAGAAAACGTTTGTGTCAGGCAGGAAATAATTTATAGCAACTGCTTTTTGTAATACATTTCCCAAGAAATATATATACACAAGATATGTCAGATGTGTGTGTTAAATAACATCCAAAATGTAAATTATTAACTCTCTTTGCTTCTCTAGGCAACAACATTAAGAATAAATAAACATTTTTTGTCAAACAGTCAATAGAAGCATATGTGGTATGCAACGCTCATTCCTCAGTCATCGTTGTGAATTTAAATGCGGTTCTCATCAATACTCTGATGGGAGCTGCAACTGTGCGACTCTAAAAAAAAAACTTTACACAGTCTGAGCTATGTCTAAATACTTCATAACAGGAGACTAATCATTGCAATATCATTAGATATTCATTCGTGCGAAAACACTTGAGCGAGTCAACACTGTTTAGAACGTGTCACCAGGCAACAGCCGAAGCAAACAGCACACCTGGCAGTCCTAAAGTTCCAACAGGAAACCACACAGCACTCTGGAAAGCCCGCCCACTGCACACTCATGTCTCTTTAACCAAAGATTTGTGCACACATATAACTGTATATAACACACACAAGCAATAACATGAGAGTAAAAGCACTGTTGCTAGAAATGTTAAGTGCTGTGCAGATATTGCATTTTCACACTGTTTTTTAATAAAGAAGTAGTAAATACGGAATAACTCACCACTGTAGGTCCGCATCGCCAGATACTTTGTTTGCTTTCATCCATCAACAAAAATAGTTCCAGTTTCTCCAAACGATCTACCACCTTGCGTCTCTGAGGAGAAAATAGATGCGTGTATAGATCTGAACAAATCAACTGAATAAATAATTCAATGATTCACTCATAAAAACACTCACTTATCTTCATTCAAGTCTTATCACTATAATGAGCGATTTTAGACGGAGCACCTTTTTGAGTGAACTGGTTGAATAATAAACCAGTGACTCCCTCATAAGACAGTACCTTGTTAATCAGAGGATTTGAACTAATCGGATGATCGGTCGAGTGATTCAATGACTCATTCTTAAAGCCAGTCCCTTATTCCAACTTTTGGCATAACAATGTAACCTGCAGATGCATAATGAGTGAAAAAATCTACACCTTTCACACACAAAAAGGGCTGGATATAACAATTCTATATAAAGCCAACCCTATATACACATGTTTATTCCCGCCTTCACACATTCCAAAGACAAGTTGCACAATTAACACTTTGATTTGCATCATTGCCAATGAAGAGGGTGATGTTTTGTCCGTTAATGCTCTTCCTCACTCTCCTTCTCTCACAAGCCTATCAATTTATTGTTATTGTTGGCAGTTGAGCTGAAGCTTCTGTATTGATTTCTCACCCCGAGAGAAGATAAGGTGGAGAATCGAGATGGATTCCATATCTATTATCTAATGGAATTCCTCCTCTTAGAGAGGCTATGGATTTTCTGCCATTGAACCTCTGCAAAAAGAAAGAAAGGGACAGAGTGGCCCCCACAGCCCAGAATAAGTCCCTACTGGATGGATTAAAGTGTTCAGCACAATGCAGCCGAGAAAAGCAGAGCCATACCACGACTGTAAAATAAGGTTTTTCTGAAAGGGAACTGCTCTTATCATAAATGTTTATTGACCTGGAGAAGGTTTAATAGGCCGGCTAGTTCATGGACTTGAACAATTGTTCCATGTAGCCTTAGCACGAACATATTATATTTGCCATGGCCCACGCTGGTCTAGTCTCATCTACATGACTCTGAGACGGAGGCTAATAAAAGTGGAGCGTGATTCCTCCGCCCAAGCATTTGTAGATGTCATCCATGCAGAAAATTCAACATTTACAGAGCTAAAATATAGGTCAGCTTCTGCTTAGCTATTTTTGATATCCACAGTAGTGTATTTGGAGAGTAATATATCCTAGTCTATTGCTTTTCTTCATTGCATTTTGTCAAGAGTTCTTTTCTGTCTTTGGACTATAAAAATATCATTGCATCCAAAAGCTTACAGAAGTATTAAGAAACAAAGTGGATTCTTCATATCTTACCCTCTGAGTCAGCCTGAAAAAGTACAAGGCTGGAAAGAGAGAGGGAGAGGGGGGGAAGAAGCACAGATTTTCCAAATTGAGGTTTGTAAGAGAGATCCATCAAAGCCAAAACCTGTAAGCTTAAAAGCAGTGCCTGATGCTATAGGGTTCAGAGGGTTCTCACACATTTAGATGGAAGATTATTAAGGTACAGCCGGAGCTCACTACTACTGTCCGTATGGCCACGGTTAAAATCAGACGAATGACATGATGCCTTATCAGGGCAACAGGAAAGCCTCTAAGCTCCTTGTTTTTAATCAAAAACAGATCAGTATAGGCTGACCCTCTGCGGCAAATGACTCTGTATTTCATTTTTAATATCCTCAAGGCAGCGGGTAGTATATCGTCCCCTCGCAAGAGGTGCTTCTAGTAGCAACCGGCGCCATCGTTTTATGCCCTGTCCTTTTTCTCCAGTTTGAGTTCAATGGACAACCTCCTGTAAGAGCTGTACATCCTTATTAAAACTTGTTCATCTGATAAGGAGGTGATGTGGTTCCTTGAGAATGCTGATCAGATTCACATTTGAGTTTATTATGAAAGATAGAAAGTTTTTAATACCTTACACATTGTTACAGCTCTTCCAGTGTCATTCACCCTTATTTTATGTATTAGTTTTGGGGAAGCAAGACCTAAGTCATGCTTAAAGGACATGAAGGAAAATGTAATTTTGGAGGCTAATATAATGTAATTTCTCATTTTGTTGTGCACATTATACACATTTGTTTCTAAATTAACATAAATTAAGCTTATATTAATTATTTAATCAGCTATTGAATTTTACCTTATATTTCCTTAAATGACCAATTGTATTTGATTTTACTTCATTTGAATCTATATTATATTATATATTATGCTGTATATTAAAATATCATAATATATACATTTTAACTAAATGCTGGTCATTAAGGAATTACTTTAATCACTTGCAAAAGTCTGTCTTTGTAATAAATTTGTAATAAGAATCTCTTATTCTCACCATCGCTGTATTTATTTGATTTCCTATTTGTACATGTAATTTTTTCATGTAATGGCAAAATTTTTACTTCAGTTTCATTCTTACTTCATGCTATACTTTATAAATCATTCTAATGTGATACTTAGATCCTCAAGAAACATTAATTATCATTTTCATTATCAAAAACAGTGGAGCACCTTAACATTTTTGTGGAAACCATGATACATTATTGTTGTTTTTTCTTTGATTCTTTGATTATTAAATAAAAAACTATATTTTGTAACATTAGAAATGTCTTTATTTTTTACTCATGATCAAAATAACAAGTCATTGCTGTATAAAATTATTACTTTTCTTCAAAAAAGATTTACCGGCCTCAAACATGAGCACATAAGGATTGCAATTTTGCACTGAACGCACCTCCATGATTCATAGGACATTTTATAAATATGTAAGGTGATTAGAATATAGAGTTGTTTAGCTGTTGATGTATGTTTGCTGAGCGTGACCTTTGACTCTTGCCACAATGAAATTAGGCCCTATTCAAGGCTAAACCTATACACATACAAGAACTGAGACAGCAAGTACTTTAACGGGGAACAAGATACCCTTACTTGGTGAATGAATGTCTAGAGCAATTAAAGATTCTAAGGAATAATGGTGCGCAGACGGAGGAAAGCAAGGCAGGTCACGGGTAGCACATGCATCACCTGAATTACAGCTGTTTAGGCCTATCAGAGCAGGCAAGGACGTCCTCAGGGCAAAGGAAGAACGTTCTCCTCTGAGAAACACAGGGAGGTCCACACCATTCAAATGCTGGAAGCCAGTATCAATATAAAGCAAAGTACATTCACCACTTTGATTTTAAAACAGGTTGAATAGACTGAGCACGTTGCAATGACATTTGGTTTCTAGATTGGTTTAGCTGAGTCTCTCTAGACACAGCCAGAGGCCCTAATGGTATGAAATGCTCCTGCCCTTTGGATAAATGTCAGCCATCCTATCCACTTTTAAAGTGGTCTTCTGGAAGTGACCTGGTCTCCTAACAGATAATAATATCCATATTCACAGGCACGTTTAAAACTGGCGTAAGTGATTCTAAGAGTGTAGCGTCCACATACTATAATGTGTTACTATTATTTTATTACTACTATTATACTCTATTATTATTTCTATGCGATATATATATAATAAATGCAAGATATTGTTGTTGATCAACAATGTGATACTGTTACTTTTTACCAGAGCATGAGTGTCGTAGGGTTAAGAAGCATTTATTTGTTTGCTAAGTTTTGATTTATTTATTTATTTTATTCTAAAGACATTTAAAGGCTATAGCTGAGATTTCTGTGATGTAATTGTGATGTCCTGATTGTGCAGTATTTGTGCAATTACATTCAGCATAGCAAAAATGTTGCAAAATATTCACAATGTTTATATCAAACAAAGAAGAATATTTGTATATATTTGTTATATGCAATAAAACACTTTCACAAAATTACACCATCAGTGTTGCTACAATATTAACCTTTCCATTCCCACTTATGCAAACATTCATAACTCATAACTTCATAACACTCCATAATATTCATTGTAGGAATTAAAGCAATAATACGTCTTGAAGGTGCAGAGTAGTTTGTTACTTTATCAAACAGATTTATAGCAATGTTGCATAGCATCACTTGCTCACCACTGGATCCTCTGCAGTCAATGCTGATTTAAAAATAAATAAATAAAAATATCTGTTTGTAATAAACAAAAACATAATTTTTTGTTATGGCTTTCAACCATTGGGTGAACTATTATTTAGGGTAATTTTGGGTAAAGACTGTGCCATGTTTAAGTTACATGGCATGTTCTTACTATGAGTCTTTAAGCAAGACACGTGGCAGCATTCTTCAAATGACGCTGTTATAAACATTTCTTTCATATCTGGATGTTTTGCTGCGACTTTTTTAAGCTGAATAGATGTTGTTCAAAGATGTACTCTTTTCAAACACAGTTTTACAAAAAACTGAGAAAAATATGGACATTGCCATATGGACAATTTGTACCAGCAGGAATAAGTGTTACCATATGGTAATTCTGATGGAACTGCAGTAATTGCGTTTCCTCATTGGAAGTTTTTTTAGAATAGTGGAAGTGTTTACAATAAATATTTAGGCACAGGAAGCACAATAATGATATATGTTTCATTTGTTCGCGAGAAATTAGCTATATTTGATAACAGTAAGACTGGATTTAAAGACCAATACTGAAAAATAAATAACTTAATCTAAAAAAAAACTCAGTAAAGAATGCTGTAACACTTTTTTCCCTAATGTGGTATAGAATTTACATTTCAATATTTTCCTACAGTCACTGGATCCATTCAGTGTCAGAAAATGATTTGGAAATAATATTATGACTATTTTTAGATTGACTTAAAGCAATCAGGGAAATTCTTTTATCCTCCTATCTTTTGTATTTTATAGATTTTCACTCCACAAAACAAATAAACATTCATTATAAGATGATTCAGCTAGAATACCATTATTTTTTATAGATAAATAGAGTTTGTGTAGTTCATTACATAGCATCCCAGATTACTGTACTTCACAATACTGTTTTTTTTTTTTGTTTTTTACTTTTTGAGTGTGATCATCTGTCCCAGAAGTAATATTAGCTCAAAAATTGTGTTCTTAGCATCAAGTCCAAAACAACTGCTCTCACTGAATCTCTGCGTCTGTAAGTAGATTAGCCAACCACGCTGATATTCCAATAGTTATCAATCTACTTAGTTGTAATCAAATCCACCAAGGACTTAAATTAGTCCTAAAGAGGGCAAACACACTTCTGTTTACATCTGCACTTCATCATTCGTAACTCCTTTATTTTGCATCCTCGAAAGAAAAGCAGACAGAGACTAATTTGCAGGCAGTCTTAACGGGACAGTGACGGATACGAAAGCTCTGTGGCTAAGGAACAAAGCCATGTTAGCACAGCAACCTCTTATACACAAACACAGCGAATCAATCAGGCCATTCCAATGTTGAGTTTTTCTTCTCTGAGTAAAGGACTATGTCTATGTTATATGCTAGTGCATCTGAGAATGAGTGTATATATGTGTAGCTGAAGCTTTAAATCAGGTGTCTGTCTACGGCTCTTTCCTCTGTTTGCTGCTCGGAGGCAGAGGAGCCTGTGTTGGCACGTATTGAACGGTTTGATTCAGGCAGAGGTCTCCTGGGCCCCGGTCTGATCCATTACCTGCTCTTCTAGCGCACAGCAGAGGACAGGCGGCTCGGAGTGAACTGATGCCTTGTAACACGCTCCTGCCTGGTTTCCTTAACAACAAATCACCCTCAGGGCTCTGCGAGTCTTTCAGTTCCTTTACCATAACTTCAAGGGTCTGAAACAGAGACTGAGGCTTTCAAGAGAAAGACATACATTAGCAACGTAGAATCACACGACCTACAGTTTGTGGTTTATCCTTATCTGATGTCTGTTTTATAATAAAACAAAGTTACCAACTGTAGAAAAGCTGAAAAAACAAAGATACAGTGACCCGACAAGGTGTTTGAACACTTTCAGGTTGTCAGATGCTAGTAGAACATTTATTGTTAGATGAATGTTAATATGCACACCTGTGTAAACCTGACTTTATACATAAACAGATCACTGCAAAAAGAAAGCATTGGACAATTTGTTTTATTTTATTTTTCTGCATCTATTGATTTATGGTTAATGTAAATTTCAACATTTATATATATATATATATATACATATGTCACAAAAGGTTTCTATTACATGTAAATATTGTTAATTCAAACAACACAACTGTTTTTAAAAATGATAATAATAATTAATGTTTCTTGAGCAGCAAATCAGCTGGTCCCACTTTATATTAAGTGTCCCTAATACCTGTGTCCTTCCATAGTAACTAGATGTGTATGTAGTATGTAACCAGTGTGAGTACACACCAGTTCATAGTATCTACGGCTGTAATATTTCTGTACATTCACACATGTAACAATCGTCAAAATGGTATGTGAAAATGTGTAACTAATGTGTAAATGTGTAAAGAAAGTGTTACACTTTATATTAAATAGACAATTGCTATGGATTTAGCATGTAATTACTTTAATGTTACACAGCAGCGGCAGTAAATTAGGGTTTACATATAAATTGTGTTTGGTGTCCAGAATGTTACACTTTATATTAAGCGGGCAGTTCCTGAGGAGTGACCATGTATATACACTGGTATTACAACTCCACCCACTTTACATATCCCTAAACCTACCCAACTACACCCCCTGTTCCAGTTACTGTTATACTGCTGTTACAAAGTGTAGCTATGTAATTCCTGTTACTTGACTACTTAGTGAAGTAAAAAAGTGTTGTTACCAATGTCTTGTTACACATTTGTACTTACACCATTCTGAGGGTTGTTACATGTGTGTAGTTACAGAGATATTACAGCTGTAGACACTATGTAGCAATGTGTAATAACACTGTGGTTACATCTAGTTACTATATTAGTACACAGGTATTAGAGACACTTATTATAAAGTGGGACCATTCTTTCAAAACACTAAAGTGAAAGAAAGGACTGTGCTTGTGGGTCATTGAATCATTCACTCAACCTTTTTGTTAAAAACCCTTTTTTAAGAAAAAGTCACTGACTGAATTCCACCCGTTTCCTATTTATTGCAGGTTGCTATAGTAGCCACTGTCATTGAATATTTCACTCAACCAGTTTACTCAAAAATCAATTTATTCGAATCAGTATGTATTTGTACATGAACACCTAAATAACATTTTCCCCAATGACAAGTGATATAGCCACCATTAAAATGACCTATTACCTTAATTTTTGTAAAGGCAACATTTTATGTAAACTTTATATTTATATGCTGATTTAGATATTTCCACACATATTTAGATTCACACCCTACTTTCTGCTTATTAAAATTAGTTTTAAATAGATTGAGCCATTATGCCTTGTTTTGTTGTAGTACCCATAGAATAATAATTAATAATAATAAGTAGTATTAATCATTTGTAATGAGCTGTGCAGATTTCAATTGAACAATGGGTATAAAATGGTTTGCTACACCTTCATTTGCAGCAGGCCCTCAGTTTTATTATGTTTTGTGTGCACAAGGGACAATTATTATTTCATTGCTAATGGCATGATATAAAGTAATATAATCTGTTTCCCAAATGCAATCGGTTCATATTAATGAGGAGCATAAATAGGTGTTTGCACTGAAACCATTTCTGAGTGTGATATTTAATACAGCTTAGGTTTGATACGGTGTGTTATTACGCAAGCATGCAGGCAAATACCATGTTTTATTTCAATGAAACTTAAAGTGCACAGATAGAAACATGCACCCTGATACTGACACCAAAACGATGTGATATACAAAGCGCTGACTGACAGGACAATTGACAGAACACACATGACATCGTTTAGTTGTGTGTGAATATGTCAGTGTATAGTGTCATTCAATCCTGAAAGCCCCACAGGGGGTTTCAAGTGGTCATTTTTGACCATGGCTATAGTTGTCACTTGCTGTAGTTTCATACATGCATGCATATATGTATGAATATGAGTGACACCTGATTCATATGAAAGAACATACGCTGCAGGCAAGCAACGCAAGCCTTACTTCACATACAACATACATCTCTATTAAAGACAGGGATACAGCTTTTTGTATACATATTTGTCACAGTTCTGTAACCAAAAACACTAAATTCCTAAATGTATTTACGTATATAACACAAGGATATCAGAATAGAACACTGACATTTGTGCATTTGGCAGTGCAAAGTATCTTTGTGCCGTTGTGCAAATTCAAGGAAATTTAACAGAAGTGAGTTATTTTTCATTAAAGGCCTTTTTAATAAAGAAAATATTTGAACATGCACAATTTTAAAGTTAAATAAGCCTTTTTATATAGATACATAGATATAGCGTATCTCAGCAGAAGAGTTGCTATATTAAATGCATGTCGTTGTAAACTATAATTGATAATAATTTTCATCTGTGTACAATTCAACATGGCATTTACACCAACTAACTCAATTTTTGTTGTTGCCAGAACCATGTACTGTTTCAGCTAGATAGGAAAAAATATAAGATAATATAAGACTGTGAATTTCCACTTCTCCTTTCACAAGTACTAAGAAAGAAACATCAATGTTTAAAAGTGCTATTGTACCACACGGACCAGGACAGGGTGCAGCTTTTCCCTGCTCTCAGCATTTCCCAGCACTGCAGCGCAGTGTCACTTCTGCCACTGATATGCTGCAGTGAAGGCAAATCCAGCACTTGCCCTGCTTCATTTCATTCTTTCATCTGCAATGAGTCTGAAAAGTCCCAGATTTCATCACACTCTTCTACGTTTCCCTTTAGTGATTTTTTAGTGATACTGATATGTCTTTTTACCTTTGATCTCATCTTTGGCTTTGCTGATTCAAGGCGGCTTTTTTTAGAGGTAACTGGAGACATATAGACAAATAAATTCTAACATGGTTATAGGAAAACTGTCATATCTCATTGATTGTACACTAATGACTGTACACTATTTTGTCTACTCATCAAATAAATAAACAGACATGTAGCCTAATACTGATTCAAAGCAACTCTTGTGTGTTTTTGCGGTTTTGGAGCCAGAATTTTGTGGGCCTTTCTAGAAGTTAGCTTACCATCATTATAATGTACATACAGTTAAAGTGACCATGCGCCTGCTTTTTCCCAACCATGTCCAATTCGGGATTTCTGAGTTAGGGCTTTGTTCTTAAGTGTTGCCAACTTAGCAATTTTTACTTTTCTTAGAGCGTAGCGTATTAAGTACTAATACTGTAACACTCAACGTAAGGAAGAGGAGACGTCAAGGTAAGTGAAGTGATATTTATTGAAAAGTGATAAAGTCTTTGTGGTAAATAGCAAAGTCGAGCTTGAATGATGCAGCGCAACACACAGTTCTGAATCTCCGTGAG
>JAUCMT010000024.1:9759658-9794951 GCA_032357475.1 Enteromius thamalakanensis | reverse complement strand
CTCCGCATCACCTAATCAATCTCTTCATTACACCTGCCCAATCAAATCCCGTTCTACCCTCTATAAATAGCCCGTTCCCTTTCCTTCCACATCCTGCCTTTAACGCATCCCTCCTCCACCCCTTCTCCACCATTTAGCTGCTCTCGCGCCTTCCTTTCCGGGGGGCATGAAAGGACCGAACCGGACGCCGAGCTCTAGCCCTAGCTAGGGTTCAAGCCTCTAGGGTTCGGTGTCCACCGTCCTCCCGGGTCGGGTCGCCCCCGGACAGTACACCACATATGCTAAACTTTATCATTCTTGGTTATGAGGAAGCGCGAACTCTTGAAACGCAATTAATAAAATGTTGAAGAAAAGAACTATAAAATAGTTTGACGATGGAAAAAATAGACTGACTAATTCGGGCAGGAAGAAATCATGATTTTGAGCTATTTAATACACGTTTTAAATAAATTATTAGATTGTTATGGACTGTAACATCTTGTAATTTATTACAATTAGTGAAGAATAATGATAAATTAATTAAAATAATATAAAATATATCCATTTTTAAAAAAGTAGGAAAAATACCCATATGTAAAGCAAAACAAGTACTGCTTTATTAGCAGAGCAAGAAAAAGTTATTAAATACTTTAGGCATTTTAAATGTGCAGGCTGTTTAGGAAGTAGTATAATAATCATTTTAAAATGATGTTAGATGTTTAGAAGTCAGTCCTGACTATTTCTTTCACTATATCTGTCAATCTGTTTTCTTGAAGGATGAAGACCCTGTTTATAAAAACTGCCTGTGAATCCAACTTTCAGAGGCTGCGGATGAGACGTCACCTTAACTTTCTTTGAAAGGAAACATAAAAAGTGTATAAAAAATAATAATAATAATTAAAAATGCAACCTTTTTAAAGAAAATCGTAGCTAGCTTCAGAAAGACAAACAGTAAACTGCCAACTAAATGATTTTGAGAAAGCATGAACAGAAAGCTTCAAGAAGTTTTAAGTTAAAGATGTAAGAAGAGGTAGAATGTTTTTAAAACTCTTTCTTGAGCCAACATTATTAACATTATATCCAATACGACAAAAAGAGCTTTTTCAGTATGTCAGTTTTTAAAGATGCTAATGTTACATCGTTTGTTTGTTTTTTAAAACCCCACATTACAATCCCATAATTTAGGCTATTTTTTCTTTGGTTCCAGAAGAACCGCAGCAATGTCTCCAAGATGCTTTAAATAATCTACCTGGAATGGTACCTAAAAAACTAGTGAACCTCAGAACAGAAGCTGTTTTACCAAAAGCTGTAAACCCAAATATTAATTGATTTAGTTAATAGAAGTTAATTGATGAATTAATTCTATTTATGGCATTATTTTAAAATAGTCCTCATTTTACAGCATTTTTACACGAGTTTCTAAAACTTTGAACAGTACTGTAGCTTTCCTGGTAGGTTTTTTGAAGCGTCTTGGAGACATTGGTCTTCCAGTCAGACTGGATGATGATCAGATCAGATCTCTGTGTGGAGCACTGGCTGTTGTTAGACAATAATCTCACTGCATTATTATAATTAATGACTAAAGTAATGTTTGGAAATCTAAACTGTTATTTACTACTGACACGCTACAGCAAAAGATAGACAAAACCGACTTAAAACCATATTTTTTGGGGTGAAAATAGCAGCCTAAGACTTTTGCATAATAATCTTGTTATGTTGTATGTTGTATAAGAATACAATTACCCTGCCTCACTGTATAATGCATATAGTAAATATATTTTGTTTGATGATTTTCTATTTTGTTGCCACATATGAGTACTGTATTTACAATACAATGAATGTAACCTTTATATGATGTATTGCATATAAACCCAATAATAATGTGAATTGAATTCAGGGTCAAAGGGATAAAAAAAAAAGACTGCTCTGTTATTTAAAAACTTTTACTAAGAATGTATTTTATTAATAAAAGAAACTTTTTTCCGATCTGTTATTGACTGAATAACTTTATTTTTTCAGGAAACGTAACAGGATGAGTTTAACCACTAAGGGTTCAACCTCTTCTTCATGACATCTAGGTCAATGAAGACTTTACCATACTCCTGCATGGCCTGGTTGAGCCTTTTGTGTATGTTGATACCGACAAGCTCCTCAAAATGTGCAAATATTTTTGCAGCAGTCAGGTTCTGTTTGCTAATGCACTCTATAACTCACTAGGCATTTGGTTCCAAGGAACCTTAAATGGTTTTAGGTTGTAGGACAACTTTGATGAACTTCTGATTCTGATAAAGCCAAATCGTAAGACGCAACACCTTCAGAAAGATCATGCCCAATGCATGGAGGCAAGCCATGCTATAACTCATTGAACAGAGAGTCCACTTTGACCCCTTTTTTCTGGTGCAAACCTTCTGCTTGGTGTAATGAGGTGTTAGGCTGAGTGGGGTCCATGTGCAGTGTTTATTAGAATGGTCGTCCAAGCAAGGGTAAAATACCAAGAAACAGCAGCAGGTAATCAGAATCAGGGTCAGGTTGGCAACAAGGCACGGCAGAGCACAATCACAGAGAGAATAAACAACATGAACCCCAACCTCTCCATGTAATCTAATGGCATGCGATCTTTAGTTTCATAAAGATTGTGAGTAGAGAAATAAATGCAACACAGATACGGTAGTTTTCACTTCACATACTGGATCAGACACCTACAAGAGTTTCATCACTATAATAATGATACTCACCAGTTACTTTAACATTGAAGCTCTTCATGATGCTGAAGCTGCTGCTGATGATCTGTAGTTCATAAAGTCCAACGTCTTTGGTTGTAATGTTTGTGATGGTCAGAGATCCAGTCATATTATTCACCTTCAGTCTGTTTCTGAATCTCTCTGTAACATTAATACTCTGGACCTCTGTACTGTTCTGATCTCCAGTGATGTCAGCAATGCAAATGCCTTTAAAAAGCCATTTCAGCAAATAATTTGTGACATTCAGCAGACCGGGATCTAAAGTAACAGATTCTCCCTCCTTCACTGACTTTGTCTTCATTTTATCTTGTTCAGAAGCATCTGAAACACAAATCAACAGCTGCTGGAGAAAACTACAAACCATGAGTGAACTATAAAAACGGCAGTGATTGTTTTGATGAATCAGATAAGGAACAGAATGACTCACTAAAGACCGAAACACTGAAGAGCCAGTCACTACTGTTGGTGATCTGTAGTCTGAAGAGTCCAGAGTCTGTGGTTCTGATGTCTGTGATGGTCAGAGATCCAGTCGTATAATTCACCTGTAGTCTCTCTCTGAATCTCTTACAGTTAGCATCTTTACAAGTCTCATTGGCATCCCTATTGATTTTCATCTCATCAAAATACCATTTAATCTGTTGTTGTTGTTGGATTGTTTCCACATCAGTGTACAGAGTGATTGAATCTCCCTCCATGACTGACACTTTCTCTGCATTAGCATAACCTAAAGAAACAAATATAATAAGCCAAATAAAATTGTGCAACAGAAAAGTACTGTGAAAATTTACTTTTCATAAAGATTTTATGTAGAGATGTAAATGTGAAGGTGACCGATACAGGGTTAAAACGTTGTAGTTTGAGACAGAGAAGATAGTCAGCAATGTGGTTTATTTACAATGGTAGATTTAAGGAATTATGGCCCGGTTTCACAAACGGGGCTTAGATTAAGCCAGGACTAGGCATTAATTAAATTAAGACATTTAAGCAACTTTTCCAAAAATGCCTTGTAAGAAAATATTACAGGTGTGCATCTTAACACAGAACAATGTCACTGACATGTTTTAAGATATGTCAGAGCAAGATATTTTCATCTGAGACAGCTCAAATATGCAATTTAGTCTGGGACTAGCTTAAGTCTTGTCTGTAATACTGGGGGATAATATTGCTCAAGGAGAATTAAGACTCTAGGACTTGCAGAAACCCTGCAACACAATCTCATACAGCTTTTAATAAAGGGCTATGGTCTACTTAATTGGTCAACTGAATATCAACATGTGTGAGATTTATTTAGTTATTGAGGTTAACTGAATTGCTCTTAAATGATTAAATCGTATCCAAAAGTTTTTGTCTACATATACAGTGTGTACTGTCTATATTTATTATGTATGTGTATATACACACACACAGTATGCATTTTGAAAATATTTGTGCGAGTGTATACATGTATATGTATATATATACACATACACACACATTATGCAAACAAAAACTTTTATTTTGGATGCAATTAATCACGATTAATCATTTGACATCAAGAGTTAATTAGGAAAAAACAATTATATATATATATATATAATAAACAACTAGAATAGTTGTCTATGTCATTACATGTTGAATATCAAAGCAGAATTGTGGGACTTGTGGACATATTAATGTGTTCAGATTTATGGTCATAATATTCTGAAGTGAAAAAGGAATCGCTTCTTGTATAAGTTTACATTTTGTGCTATTCCCCTTAACAACACATCAGCTGATGCATCATCATTCTGTTCACTCTACAATTACAAATGCACAGCTTCCCGCACCTTACTTTACTGCACAAGCCCCATTACAATCTTACAAGATGATTGGGCTCTTACTTCTCTCTGTTGTTCTCGTCGTTCATGTCGCTGTTGATGGCCAAACCTCATCCTGCCATTGCTGTACACATGCACATTACCTAGAAGCGTAATACAGAAATGGCACAACGACACATTTCAGGGTTCTGAACGTATTGGAACACAACCACTGACATGTTTGTAAAACCAAATTTAAAAAGGTCACAGGACTCACTGGTGGGAAATCCACCTCCAAAGAACATATTGAAAAGGTCCTCAGGGGAAATATCTGCCTCGAAATTTCTGTGATAGGTCCTGTGCCTGTGAGTCGGATGGGCTTTTTCTTCACCATAAACATCATACTGCCTTCTTTTTTCAGGGTTACTTAGAACTGCGTAAGCATTGCCTATAGCTGTTGAAGACCAGGAAACAAAACAAATAAGGAGACCACATGCAAGATTGCAGAATGCTGAGGTTCAAGTCGTGTATTTTACCTTTAAACGCTTCAGTGGCACCAGGTGCATGGTTTTTATCTGGATGAAATTTTAGAGCAAGCTTTCGGTAGGCTTTTTTCAGATCCTCCTCAGAGGCTTCTTTACTGACTCCAAGAGTCTCATAATAGTCTTTACATCTCTTAATTCTGCATCAACAGAAGGACAGATAGAACAGGAAGAAAGTATTTAGGCATTGAAACCACTATCCACACATATAAACAAAAATGATGGCCATGCTCTGGACTTTTAGGCAAGCAGTCTGAAACAAATAAGAGACCTTTTGACAGCATCCAGCTGCTCTGATGTGTACGGTTTGGCTGATTCTGTGGCACCCGGTCCAGAGGAGTGATCTTCAGTGTTGTGACTTCTGCTTCGTAATCCATCGTTTTCTTCATTTGTAGATGGTCCTCCATTCTCAGCAATAGTTTCTAATAAAGCTGATACAAGAACACTTTTATTTAAATAAGAAGCACTGGTGTCTGTATGTCTGTCTGTCTATCGTGAAACCAATACTCCACTCTATCTACCTTCCTATTTGTCTATCTATCTACCTACCTACCTATCAACGCATTTTTATCTGTCTAGAAATTAAAATAATTAAGATTCAATTTTAATTTGGATTATATTACCTACATATGAAAATACTATGTTTAGATCTAATAGAACCGATAATATAACCAAGAGCACTAAATATATGGTTCGACAACATACAGCTATCGTTAGCTCAAATTAAAGTAAAAAATACTGTAATTTCACAATCATAATACAGATCGAGATCCCAAGGCCTTAATTACTGTCTAACTACTGACTTCGGGTTTTCCGGTGGCCTTTTAACAGACCTCTTACGATCTCCGCTATACACTTATTAACATTACACGCACATCTCGCCTTGTCGGTGGGAAACAGTCTCTGCGCCTTCTCGAGGAACCGCCTGGATTTGTCGAGCTCATTATCTCGCAGCGCCGCGATTGCTATTTCGATGCAGCGTTCCGCTTCGTCCTTGTTTGATTCCATTGCGACGGCGGAACTGATGACTGATCTCTTTCCTGAACACCCCCCCCCAGGCGCAGCTTGATGACGTTTACCACAACGTCAAGAGGTTTTCTCTAATGATAGAAAGTCCACTTTGTTGGTATCTCTTAGTATTTACTAGCTGTGGATATCAATTATTATGGCCGCTATATTGCGAAATTGCACCTCGTATTTGCTGGCATCGGCAATATACACATTCTAGATTTATAAATTCCAAATTGTTGTGCAATGTCATTTTATGATATTAAGTAATAAGTGGAACTTTGAATCTGCAGAGTAAAGAGGGGGGGGAAAGCACAAGTTGCAAAAATCTATTTTTGTACATTAAAAATTAAGAAATAGTAAGGTCTTTTATTATTTTATTCAATTTTTTTAATTTTATGTATTTGGTGTGTATGTGTGCGTGTTTAATTACAAATGTTATTTATATTATTTAATATACTTTTAAAATAACATCCATTTACAATTATTTATTTTATGTTTAATTAAAATATTTTGTTTATTCTGCTTAACGATGATAAGTCTCGCTCTTCTCAATGTTTTTACAATATAATTTCTAACATTTTTAATAATAATAATAATAATAATAATAATAATATCAGATCACAATATTATGTTTAGATCATATTAACAGTAAAATAATAGTGAAACAAATAAAAAAAAACCTTAGTTACCCTTTGTACTTCCGGAAACATCCTGTTACGATCTGAAAGCAGAGTGGGAGCGCTAGTAAAGGAAGTAGCGTCATCAGAACGTCATATCAACTCAAGTTGTTGTGGGCACATGGAAAGGTACAAGGAACAACATTTGTTTTACCAGACTGTTGACAGTTTACACGTCTATGTCGTGAGGCAAAAATATATTTAAAGCACTGATGCGATCATTTCTTAACATTATTTAGTGTAGTTTTTGAGCGCGTGACCTCAGAAGCTGCATCAATGTCGCGTGCCTATAAAACAATGCGCTTGCATTTAACGTGGTCACTGCTGAAACAAGCAGTCATTATACCAAAAACATGCTTCAGCCTTTTAATAACCAGGTGCTGTGCTGTCAATGCTGGCTCCAGGCCTGTAAAGAGAAGAAAGGAAAGGGAACCCAAACTACCTGCTGACTGGCATACTCTCTCCTGGGAAGAGAGACTGGCGGATACCGTGACTCCTCTGTGGAGAATGAGTTATGAGGAGCAGCTTCAGTGGAAACAAAAGCAGCAGCACAAGATCTTACTTGAGATGTCAAAGCAGCTAGCTCAGAATTCAATGTACTCTTTAAATGACTTAAGTTTTCCCCTCCTTTCCACAGTACCCTCACCAGTGAGAAATGGGTACCGCAACAAATCAACCTTTTCTGTCAACGTAGGGGTAGATGGGAATCCAAAAACCGTTGGATTTTATATTGGCAATGGCAAAGCAGGCAACATTGTCTGTGTCCACGGTGACCATCTCCTGAACATGCCTTCGAAACACAAGATGGTTGCAAGGCACTATGAAGATTTTATACGCCTCTCACCACTCAAACCATGCATTTTACTTCACGATGGCGGTCACTGGAGAGAAATCACAATAAGAACAAATTCTACCGGTGCCACAATGGCCATCGTTTACTTCCATCCCCAAACCCTAACGCCTGAGGAGATTTCTGTCCATAAAGCTGCTCTGGTGGAGTACTTTACACAAGGTCCCGGAGCAGTTTGTCAGCTGGATTCTCTGTATTTTCAGGAGACCACAATGACCCGTTGCAGTCATGAACAATCTCCCTATCAGCTTCTGCACGGACAGCCCTATATCTTTGAGGAAGTGCTTGGATTCAAGTTCCGCATTTCTGCTGACTCGTTCTTCCAGGTGAATCGGGAAGCGGCGGAAGATTTGTACAAAACTGTTGCCGAGCTGAATAGGGATTGGGTTGGAGGCACCCTGCTGGATGTCTGCTGTGGTACTGGAGCCATTGGCATTTCTTTATCGCCACAAATGGAGAGAGTCATTGGCATCGAGCTCGTTGAGCAGGCGGTCGAGGATGCCAAGTTTAATGCAGCACTAAACAGAGTTCATAACTGTGAATTTCTTTCAGGCAAAGCGGAGGTTGTTCTGCCAAATCTGATAGCTACTTTGAATACTGATGGTGGGCTGACAGCCGTGGTGAATCCATCCAGGGCCGGCCTACATTATAGAGTTGTCAGAGCCTTGAGGAGCCACCCAGCCATAAGAAGGCTTGTCTATATATCATGCAAACCTGATGGGGAGGCAATGAGGAACTTTAGAGATCTGTGCGGTTCAGACTATAAGAAGAAGATCACTGGAGAAGACTTTAAACCAACCTTGGCTGTCCCTGTGGACCTGTTTCCACACACTACTCACTGTGAACTAGTGCTTGTGTTTGAGCGATAGCAGCTTTTTCTGAGAAAGTAGTTGTTCATTCTGACTTGTTATTCATGTCATTAAATGTCAGTAGAAAGTGGTTCCTTTCTCTTTAAATATTTATTATCGTTAACTGAAACCACAGAATACGTTTTTTCTACTTGTAGTTAAATAAAAGGTAACTAAAATTATGCATTAAAAAAAACAAGCCATTACAACATTACTAAAATTAAACAACATTACTAAAACTAAAATTAAATCATAGAAATTAAATAAAAAATAAAAATTATAATACACTATCCATGTTTCATGCTGGTGGATAGTAACCAGGTTGTAAGTGCTGCTTCAAAAACAAGAAGAAACGAGACAAAAAAAGAAAGAAATAAAAGGTTGAAACTTTTATCTCAAACAGGCTGTTCATCAGCTGATCAAAAATTGAAGACCATAGCCTTAAAAAGTTAAAAATCTGCACAAAAATATGGCTTTCATGTTATTGTTCTTTAGGCAGTAGTCATGACCTCCTAATGGCAAAGGCAAGAAGTTTTTCTGTATCAGGATTGTTGAGCCACACGAGCAAGTGCTCACACATCATGCCATCGTTTCCGAGGTTGAGCTCAGTGAGAAAGTATGTTTTACATTTCTTAAAAGGTCCTGAGAGTTATGGGACAAAAAAGTCAATTGGTAGAACCCCCCAAAATTCCCCTGCACTGCACCAGAGGATCCAATGGCCCGTGAAGACACAGGTCCATCCTCGACCCGAATTAAGGCCTTTGATGCTGACTGCAGCTGTGACAGAAGGGCTTCAAGAACAAAAAACATCTTCAAAGGCCACGTCTTCTCCCATGCCACAAACTTGTCCATTCAGAATTTTCAAGTGAAAACCAAACATGGTCCTTTTCTGTGTTGTAATGACTGGGTCTTTCACCAGGACAGTGCTGCAGTTCACAACCACCACCCGATGAAGGACCTCTTCCAGGAAAATAATGTCGCTCCTTTGGAACATCCTGCTTGTTCCCATGATCTTTTTTTTGTTACACCACTTTTATGCCTCATAACTCTCAGGATCTCAGGAAAATGCCTTGCTGCACCCAACCTTGACAGTGAATACGTGTTGCATGAGGCGTTGCTGATGTGGCTCAACAATCCTGACATGTTTAAAGACAGAAAGACTTCTTGCCTTTTCCATCAGGAGCAGATGACAGTGTAACAGCATGAAGAACAATGACATGAAAGCCATATTTTTGTGCAGATTTGAACTTTTTAAGGCTGTGGTCTTAAACTTTTGATCGGCTGATGAACAGCCTGTTTGACTTTAAATGCAGTTTTCAGTAAATTGCCTATTCTCTATTTTTTGTTTTTTCTTCTTTTAGCATTGTGAAGCAGTACTAACAACCTGGTTACAATCCACCAGCATGAAATATGAATACTTGTTATGTTTTCCCTGGTCTTAAGATTTAGTTCAGGAGTGTAGTGTCTCAGTGATACTGACATCACAGAGCTCATTTTTACATCAAAATGTAACTAAAGAAAACTAATTTCTTAAAATTAAAAAAAAAAATTGTCCTCACACCGTTTCAGGTGTATAGTAACCACTTACAGTATGCCAGTTAAACTATATATTAAACAATATCTCATAATTGACGCATTATTTAGTGAACCCTTATGTTTGTTAGATTCGATAGCATTACATGATCACTAGGTGGTGCTGTTGCGTCATTCCTTCATTTTGTGCAGCGTTGCAGTTAGATATTTTCAAATGTACTTGAAGAATCTGTTCTATTTATATAACCATCTTGCTCAGAAAAGGGTTAGGGTGAGCGCATTTATATGCTTACAGAATTTGTAAAGTCTGAAAACAGGTATGATTAACTTGTCAAAATAGGTTCCTTAATCATTAACAAAAAGTTCACATTTGAAAATATAAATGCATCAGAGAATAAATATTATTTTTACAGCAAAAGAACCACCATCATGGGCCTTGGTATGATGGAGAAAGGCTGCTGATTTGAATGAAGCAATTAAGCTTACAACAAATCACCTGCTAAACTAGGCAAACTGTGTAGTAAGTGCACCGATTCAGGAAACTTTAAGTAAATGCTTCTTAACCTTAAGTGGAAAGCAATTTTGTGTTATTTGAAACAGTGACATGAGTGCATCATACAATGCCATTCAATTATCCTACTGTAATGTGCTCTGAAATCTGAGATGAGATCTAGCTATAGGAAATTATAGTAACCCACAGGAACTAATCCCTGTTTGAGCAACTACATGTTGTCATTTTAATAACATAATCCATATTTCCTCATTTAGGGAAATCGTAGCTGTTGACTCTACAGAAGATGACATATCAAATGTTACCAAACGACCTTATTCTTGGAAAATATTGCATTTGTATTAATAGCATTGTAAAACTCACTGCACCGTAAACGCATTCAAATATATATTTATAGGCGCTGAAAGTATTGCAGTGAAACGTGTGTGCATTCTAATTAGTCATGATTATTTTAATATTATTTTTATTCAAAATAATCAATAATAATAAATTGGCAAAACGGAAAAATGTTTGGGCTAGAAAGGGCATAGACCTGCATTTTCTAATTTACTCAAAAACAAGCTCTGTAGAGATGTGATCTGATCTGTATCACATGCGTGCATGCCGTCCACCAACATAAGAATCAGATAACCAGGCAACCAATGAAACTGGTAGGGGTAGATGGCATCCTCTCAGCCTCGCCCAATTGCATAATAAACGAAATCAGAGGCTTAAAGACGCAAAAAATAAAAAAATCAGTCACTCGACGGGGAACCTGCCGGCTAGCATCAATCAAATTGTGATAATTCTGAGTGGTTGCATCGCAGACAAGGTAAGAGCGTTAATATTGAATGCGGCTTTATTGAGACAGAAGTCACACCCATTTTATGCAGAATTTAATGCACTCTTTGTATGAAGGCTTTGTCTTTTATTATAGTGATGATTGAAATGACAGATGGCTGTTCTTTGCCGACGGTCGTGAAAATATAATCGACTTGTTCTCTGTACAGGAGACGATAACGAGCATGAAAGAAATGGCCGAAACGACGATGACGGAGGATGTTTATGATGATGCTTACGAAGAGAAACCGGGCCCGAGCGCTCCATTGAAAATCGTATGGAGGAACGTTATATTAATGTCTCTTTTGCACCTAGGAGCTCTTTATGGTCTGATGATTCTTCCATCTGTCTCTTCCATAACGCTGATATGGAGTGAGTATTACTGGTAAATTTGTTTTTTTAATAGATCGTGCGTTTACTGCGATTTTATTTTGATGGTCTAAGCCTAAATGTATAGAGACTGGATATTGTTTTGACATGTGCAACAACGTGTTTTGTGTCGATATAGATATATACATTCACATTCACATAAAATATTTTATAATACATACTTATAGGCCTAAACCATCTCCACCATAACAATTTAATTCGCATTTAAAACGCATAGTAGCCTATATACTACATTAATTAAAAACAATTGTTAATAGAAGTGGCAATAAACAACTTTAATATAAGCTAATCATTTTATTTAAATATATTGTTGTTATTTAATTAAAAATTTATGGTCACTGAAAATCTATTTTCTGTAGTCTTTATGTGTTTAGTAGAAATGGGAAGATTTAATAGTATAGATATTATATATTAAATTAAACCAAGAAACCTGCTGATTTGTATATATCAGTTATGTCTTTTAACATCCGTGATGCGATCATGAATCAAACACGGCATTTAAATTTCTTAGTTCATTAGTTTTTTCTTTACTTTTTTCCTCATGCAAATCTTTAGTAATGTTTATATTGCCTTAAAACTTGTATGAATCAACCCCTATCGCTAATGTCAAGTATTATTGGTTAAACTCAGCAACACTCCGTGGCTTGTTTTGCAGGTGTTTTACACAATTATTGTGTCACTTTTTTTTCCCAAAAGCGAAAATATGTCAGGCCACGTTGTCTCACCTAAATTTGTTATGTAGACCAATGCTAAAAGCGTTTTGTAAGCAAGCACGTGTGCGTGAGTGTTAGCGAGACAGTCCCGTGAATAATTTGAAATCCTACCAAAAACTATAACTGTGCTCCACTGTTGTGTACATTTTTGGCATCACACCGCCGCATAATATTGCACCCTGTTGAACAAAGAACAATTGCTGTTGAAATAAGCCCTCCATTGTAAATTGAGCCGGGTCATAACAGTGTGCCCTTCTTCACAGTCTGTGGCCTGGTATCCCACATCCCTTGCAGCCTTGTCTGACAACACACAGCGAGACATTTTGTCCTCTCATAGAGCGAATCAAGGGAGCACACACCGTTAAACACTATAGAAGCTGTGTGTGTAGTTCAGACTAATTTGTTTTTAAACATTCTGTTCTATTTTCTCTCTTAATGTGACAGTGGGAGTGTGTTTCATGCTAAGCGCTCTAGGAATAACCGCCGGCGCCCATCGCCTTTGGAGCCACAGGTCTTACAAAGCCTCGTTGCCATTACGAATCTTTCTAGCGATTTCCAACTCCATGGCTTTTCAGGTAAAACTTTTTTAAAGTGAATGAAACAGTCTTCCACATTAAGTAATGCAGTAAACCTGAATGCAGCTTACATCTGGGCTAATAGGTTAAAACCTCACAAGTGCCAATGATATTGCCCTTGAACAAAGCAATTAACCCCAGGATGTCCACCTGGTATTGTCTCTGTAATAAGTTGTATTGTAATACACTTTGCATAAAAGCATCTGCTAAATGACTTCTTACACTTGCTATATGCATACACACACACACACACACACACTCTGTATGACAGGTATAATATACAATTACAATAATGATGAATATGTATATATATATATCCATTTAGAATGATATCTATGAGTGGGCCAGAGACCATCGTGTCCATCACAAATTTTCGGAGACACATGCGGACCCACACAATGCCCGCAGAGGATTCTTCTTTGCTCACATCGGCTGGCTGCTGGTCCGCAAACACCAAGAAGTTATTGATAAAGGACGCAAACTGGAGCTAACTGATCTAAAAGCGGATGGGGTTGTGATGTTTCAGAGGAGGTCAGTGGGAAATTGTGATATTTTATATTCAGTTTTGTTAATCTTCTTACCTACCCTGCATACATTTTTGGGGTCTATAAGATTGTTTTTTTTAATTAATGCTATAATTCAGCAAGAATGAATCATATTGATCAGAAATTACAGTAAAGACATTTTGTAACAATATATTTCCATTTCAGATAATTGTTTTCTTTTAAGCTTTCTGTTCGTCAAGGAAACCTAAGGAAAATAACTCATTTCCACAAAATATTAAGCAGCACAACTGTATAATACAATATTGACAATAATAAGAAATGGTTCTTGAGCACCAAATCAGAATCATTTCTAAACGATCATGGACACTGAAGTAATACACGGCATTTTAAAAATGATTACATTACAAAATAATTATTGTATAATAATAATATTGTATAATAATATAATAATATAATATAATATAATTGTACTAATTTTTAACTTTAATTTTGTTCAAATAAAGGCTTCTTAACTGACTCTAAATTTGAATGGTAAAGTATATACAATACTTTTGTATTTATATTTATTACTTTTTTTAATAAACTCAAAACCAATACAACTGATAAATCAAAACTTGACACATGCAGTGACACTAAATAATTAATTTATATACTGGATTAAAACCTTTGATGCAGGTTTAATCTGGAATAAGGTTTTAGCAGGAATAATCAATATCCCTCCCCATCACTTTGAATGAAGTCCAGCAGATGTCCTGAGCTTTTTGATAAGGGTTTAAAAACATGTTTTGTAGAATTGCCAGATCAGATAATCGGAGAATAGCTGGTTGGTCTGAATTTCTAACTGTATGTTGCATTCCAGCTAAGGTTTAACAGACATTGTTAATTCAGAAAATCAATGACATATTTAGATAAACCCGTGACAGTCAAGTGTAAAGCAGTAATGAAATGGCTATAGGATTTGTTGTTTTTAATCTTTCATTTTTCTGTCCATAGGCATTACAAGTTATCTGTGGTGGTGATGTGCTTTCTCATTCCCACATTTGTACCTTGGTTCTTTTGGGAAGAGAGTCTTTTGACGAGTTACTTGGTTCCTTGTCTGTTGAGATACACTGTGTGCCTTAATGCGACCTGGCTGGTCAACAGTGCAGCTCACATGTGGGGAATGAGGCCTTATGACCACAGCATCAATCCCAGAGAGAACAAGTTTGTTGCCTTCAGCGCCATCGGTAAGAACTGTGTCCTTTTTTTACAGCGTAAAATTAATTCATTTTTTCAATCTTGTTGAAAAAATTTTAATATTCCAGTTTGCACATTTATTTGACATATATTTTAAAATACGAAAGCTGAAAATACTGTACATTATTATGTTACAGCTTTCTATTCATCAGTAATCCTGAATAACACAAATATTTAACAAGACAAATGTTTTAATTATACATATAACCATGTAAGTATTATTAAAACATTTTTCTTGTTTAATATCTGTTTTATTCAGGATTACTGATGAATGGAAAGCTTAAAAAACTTTAAACTGTTATGTACTGATTGGAAAATATACGCATTATTTAATTTCAGGTGAAGGATTTCACAACTATCATCACACATTCCCCCATGATTACGCTGCAAGTGAGTTTGGCAGTCGGCTGAATTTGACCAAGGCATTTATAGATCTCATGTGCTTCTTTGGACTGGCCCAGGATTGCAGGAGGGTAACTCATGAGACTATCATAGCCCGCGTTCAGCGCACCGGTGATGGTAGCCACAAAAGTGGTTGATTTGTTCAATATATATGACAAAAAAACAAACAAACAAAAAAGTTATATGGCACCATTTACAAAAAGCATTTGCAGCATTTCTTAGTGTGCAATGAAGATTGATCTATATACACTCTCATATGAAATAAGAAACTCTAGAGTGTGTTGGACTAATATGTGTTCTTAAAAATTCTTTCCTTTTCATGACATGTTCCAGACTGTGAGAGACTTTCAGAGAAGCTAAAGGCTGTAGATTGGGAGGATAATTATGTCTCAGTCTGCCTCAAGAGGCAAGAGATGGTACTTCACTAGTTAAACAGCCATGTGCTTCATTACAGCCCTCTCTCATGAATAGGTTGACCCATGTTTTCTCTAGCTAAGCAGTTGATGTTATGATTTTAAAACATCATTCCAGCGAGCTATAAATGCTGTAAAATTAAGATGACACACTATTAATATACTGCCACTATTTTAAATTTTCTTAGATGATAAAAGCTTTTTTCCATTTGAAAGACCACCAAAAAGTTATTTATAGAATATATATAATATATATATATAGTCAAATAAGGCTGTGCAATAGTAAAGTCCATGAGAAAACAGCTGACCTAAAATGTTGACTCCTGTAACTCTGGTTAGTTCTGTTTAAAATAGCTTTGTTAGTAGTGACAGTATAGATGAAAATAGATCTCATATTATTGATCAAAATATTATTAATTATTTATTTTTATTATATATGCCACTGGATTGGGTCAGTGATGCTTGTAATGAGGTATTCCCTCAAGAAAAATTAGTTTAATTTCGTAATCATTGCTCGGTCTAGTTTCCTTGGACTGTCAAAATTACAGGTACCCTGGTAAACTGTTTTCTAATTACACATATATTGAAGTATGAAAGGATTATTTCAAATATTGTGAAAGATATTTAACCAAAAACATTTTGAAAGAAATGTTCCTGTTGGGGTAAAAGTATTAAGGTGTACTTATTCTAGCAGATTTATTAGGACATTTATTTGTCCTTATGGTATAATCCAAGGATTGGAATATTCATATGTCTTCATCAGGTAGATTTTTGCCCTTTGCCTTATAGGCCTGTATATCTGCACTTTTTGGGTCAGACTCAAAATTGAAAACACAAAGGTGATGTATAGCATCAGAAAAATTATTTCAGACTTATAAAGTTTTAAGTCATTCACAGTGGGCTGTTTTCTTGGCTATTCTGTGACGAATGAATGACCATCTGTAGCTCCCTACATATATATATTTTTTTCTCATAAATGTTGGTAGTGGTATGCATTTTGTAAAAAATGCCAAATGCTTTATATATTTAAAACAAACGCCCATGTTTAAGAAAAAACATAATTTTCCAGATTAATTATTTATACAGTGTTTACCTTTGATGTCTGGGAGCCTTAATGGGCACATTTTCAAGGAATGTTATTTCATGTACCATAAACCAAAATTTCTAAGTGGAAGGGTTTTGCGAGTTGTACCGTGAGTTTTGTTATGAATCAATATTAATCTTTTCTTAATTAATAAAATGTGTGTATATCTGAAAATGTTGTCTCAGCTAACCTTCTTTTGTAGCACTGACCACATACTATATTCCTCATAATCATAAGCCAGTGAGTCCACCATGTCAGTTTTTAAAGCAGAAATTAAAACTGTTTAGTGTGTGAGACGTTGATATAGCGGTAAATGAGTTTTATTAAACCTTTTTTTTGGTTGTTATTTTAAAGTTGATTAGGCCTATTTGATTTCCATTAGATAAATTACAAAACTTAGGCTAATTAAACAAGCAAGTAAAAATGTGCTTGTTTTAAAAAAAAAAATAAAAAAAATCTAAACTTGAATTACGAGATTACTGAATTTTCATGGTAAGTTTTGTTTATATTTCAGCTTTGAAAGAAAAACATTCGGGGAGTAACGCTAGCCTTCATAAATCTAAGTAAAACGGAGATTGCGCACCGAAAAGATCAATTGGTCTATATTCATTTTGTAACGTTGCATTTAGATTTTTACGACAGTTAGCCTATAGTCTACTCTACTCGCATTCAAATTAACCATACGGAATTTAGAAATGAATTTAGAAATCTCTTTATAGTGGCAAATTCGTTTTACTTCAGTCTCACAGAAGCCTTCCAGGACGTAATCCAAAAACATCCCTCAGGAATCTCCCAAATACTTTCCTAATCCTTATTTGCACACGAGAAGATACGCGGACGTCAAAGAAGCAGAGCCTAAAGGTCATAAAGGGTCAACTAAAGACTAAACTGAGAGAAAAGGTAAAAAAAAAAAAAAACACTGAGAATTATGAAGTCCTCGTGAAAAAAACGCAAACACGCAACCGTATCTATTATCTGTTAACTCCAGCTGTTTATTTGAATCTCTTAATTCAACTCCTAGCGACAATGGATTTAATTTTGATGCAGTAGCCTACTTTAACACGTAGCCTATAATGAGTTTAACTGAGTCAGCAACAAGTTAGCAAAAACCCTACGCATTATTATTATTGTAATTAGTTTTTATTCTAGTAAATGTTTAAACTAGCTATTTTCATTTAATCCAATTAATTAGCATTTCTAAATCCCATTTAAACGTAGGCTGCTTCGGATCCTGAATATTATCTACTAATTGGAATCCAACACGCTCTTAAACCTGTAAGTTCCTCAAAACGATCCATCTAAACGCTACAAATAACATTTGTCGTTTGATCCAGAAGATAATGCCAGTAATCCCTGATCTTAATCAGCCACTATACTGTATCAAACCCTTTTCATGCTGCTCTTGAAATTGAGTTTTAAGGCACAACCTTAGAGATGCCATCCTGATTTCATATTTATTCACTCCAACTGTTAGCACGCAGGGAGCTCTTCCCAGCTATTTGTCCTGGAGGAGCCCAGGGTGCCCTTTTGATCATTTCAATCTCTCTCTGGTACAATAGTTCTGATTGGCTGAACGAGTAAGAAAAGGGAAAATCTTTAATTAAGCAGATAATCTCTTGTTGGGATGAGAGGAGCTCCATTTCAGAACCCCCTTGGCTCACACATGAGACCCCCAGCCTCTGAATTCTGGATGTAGGTTATATAGAGCTCTTGCAGACCCCTCTGCTTTCCAAGGTGAAGAAAAGTCTGCCAGTCTTCTCTCTCAGGATGTTCATGCATTTGGAGGTTTATTATTACGCTTTCATCCTGATGGCTCACATGAAGTCTTGCTGCAGTTGGTGAGTTCAGCGTTTTATTTTCCTTTACGCAGGCGATGTTGATGCTAAATTTAGCCTATTGACGTGTATTTATATCGAGCTTTTACATTCTATCTTTATCTCTTTGTATCTGGATTAAAAGTTCGGGCTGAAACAGACACTGATCGGTTCCCGTTCCGTCATGAAGATGCGTTGAGCCTCGTTTCATTGGTTAGAGCAAAAGTTGATGACGAGCGAAACGCTATGTTCTCATTAAAACTTGACAAATCCCTCTTATAAAAGCTATATATATATATATATATATATACATATATATATATATATATGAACAAAGTTATTTTTATATTTATTACAAATGAAAATTTGTATGTATACATATGTAATAGCCTATTTATATTACGCCTATATGAAAGTCCAATGAAACCTTTTATTTTGATACTGTAATTTCCTTTTTTTAAAATGTACTCAAGATCAGTGACCTGTTTGTAATCCAATAAAATGTAAAAATAAGGATGTTTTATGAATGTGTGGAATATATGAAGTAATGGGTCAGCTGACTTAATAGGCTGCTCTATCTTCCAGGTCAGTGAATAATTTCCTGATGACTGGCCCAAAGGTAAGCCAACATCTTTTGATCTGCATTGCTGAACTTTATGAGGAGAGGGAAACTCCAAAAAGTCAAAATTAATGGATTGGGGTAGTTAATGTTTGATGCTGACCCTGTGATCACAATGCAAGCAAGTGGCAAATTAAAAGATTCGCCGCATCACAGGTGCTGTATTTCTTCTGTGGATTAGGTATTACTTGCTGCTTAGGGTGGACTGGACCATATAGCTTTCACACACTTCAGCTCATTCACAATGTGAAGTTGTGAGGACTTTTTACTGAGTGGCAAGGGAAGGGGCCTTTGGTGGGTGGTCATCATTAGCAACCCAGCCGCCCGTGAGAGCACTTGTGGTGCTGTCTCTTCTAAACCACTTGAGACATATTAGATTGTATAAACCGCAGTTTCACAGCCGCATAGACCCTTTTTTGTTTACTTTTGTGTGCATTTCTGATGGAAATACAGGACAAAATTGACCCTAGTATTTCTAATATTTAAAATGTTAATATCAGTGCAAAAATCTTTTTTATATAAATAATGCTATTATTTTGGTATTATTTAATAAATAAACGTACCTTGTACATCACTCTAGAACTGTAGGAAAACATTTGACATATATTTATATGTCAAGTTATTGTAATAAACAAAATGGGTTTTTTTGGTGCTCTTTGTAGCCCCTTTTTAGAATCAGTGTTATCATTATTATTATATATATTTTTTGTTTTAACATTTGTTAAAATTTTTCTAGTCTTTGTTTTGTTGTAATTTTTATAAGTTTTAGTTTTTTATTTTATCTACATAGTTTTTAAAAATGTGTTATTTCCATTTATTGTTTTATTTATTTTATTTTTCCTTTTTTTTCCCTAAATTTTTAAAATATATATTTTAATGTATTTCAAGTAACGCGTGTGTTTCTTTGGTTTAAGTTAATTGTAAAAAACCCCTTTAAAACATGATTTATCACACGAATATACAGAAAACAAACATTTTACACACTAGAACCATAGGGAAATGTTTACAGTATTATTAATATTTACATTTTTTTTTTTTAATTACATTTTATAGACATAATGGAGCTTTATAAAATGTTTAAATGCTATCGTTATTTAATAAATTAACATACAGGTGCATTTTTATATGAACTGTGCATGTTGAGAATGAAAAGCATCTGATTTTATCATTAGTTTCAGTCACAGTGTGTTTTTGTAAGCACTTGATGGTAAGTGTGCATTTCATCCCAAATCTTTTTGGTGTGGTTTGCATTGTTTCAGGCCTACTTGATCTACTCCAGCAGTGTGGCCGCAGGAGCTCAAAGTGGGATTGAAGAGTGCAAGTATCAGTTTGCGTGGGACCGCTGGAACTGCCCGGAGAGGGCTCTTCAGCTCTCCACCCACAGTGGACTCAGAAGCGGTGAGAACTATGACCTCTCCTGATGCCTGTTTTATATATATATTGTGCTGTCAGATCTCTAAAATTACACATATTTTAATAGAACAAAAGTACTAGAGCATTGGATATGTATACTGTGTGTTTAGTGACTCAAAGCCCATCTGTATCAATCACAGATAGAACACTTAAAACAAACACAACGATCCTGTTTAAAGCAGTTGGAAGCGTCTCCCAATGCTAATGTTCCTGAAAACACTGCATTCTTGAGTCAATTAAACCCGGTCTGTTAATAGGCGAATAGAAAAGCCACCGAGGGGATATTGTGCACCAGAGTGAGTGAGTGAAATGGACGCCCTCTCAAGTCAAAGGGTGTGGGTCAAAGGTTTGCCTCAGACTCCTTTCATTAGGCATTCCTTAAGTGCCAAAGAGGGGACCTGTTGCAGTCCAGTGCCGACCCCAGTCTGACAATGTATTAGAGCAGACCGACAGCACTTCTCCATGTTTGATGCAGGGGGAATAAAAGTCAAAAGCCATCATTACTGAGATGGATGCAAAAGATTTGATTTAATTAAATCATCTAATTAGGAAGAAAATCAGTGATGTTGTATTTTAGTAGCATAGAACATGATATTTCATAGACAAGATAAAGTAAAGTAGCATTTCAACAGCATATTAATTTCAGTGTTGTTTCTAATCACAGCAAACAGAGAGACAGCGTTTTTCCATGCCATCAGCTCTGCTGGAGTCATGTATACCCTCACCAGGAATTGCAGCCTCGGTGACTTTGACAACTGTGGATGTGATGACACCAGAAACGGCCAACGAGGTGATGAACTAAATCTCAACATAGGTGGAAAAGTCAGTCAACATTAAAGGGATATTTGGGGTTGACTATAACATATGCAGTTTAATGTAGATAATGTAATAATCACTTGCTAACATCATCTGTGTAAAGCTTTAATGTTTCAACTTTTAACAGAAGAATTCATTTAAGTTGAATTTAACAACAATTCTAAAGTTTGGTGTCAGTAAGATTGTCTTATGTTCACCAAGGCTTCATGTATTACAGTAAAAACACAGAAATTTTGAAATATTACTACAATTTAAAACAACTGCTTTCTATATAATAATAATAATAATAATTTATTCCTGTGGTGGCAAAGCTGAAATTTCAGCAACCATTACTTCAGTGTCATATAATCCTTCAGAAATCCTTCTAATATGCTGATTTGCTGCTCAAGAAATATTTCTTATTTTCATCAATGTTGGATACAGTTGTGCTGCTTAATATTGTTGTGGAAAGGGTGATACATTTCTCTCAGTTCTGTTGTTTGATGAATGTAAATTACAAAAGAAGAGATTCACCAACTCCTGAATGGCGATGCATAAGTGTTATAACTGAACTAAGTCTCAAATTGTCGCTTTTAAGTTCTCCAATATTTCCCACAATTCTCTTTTTGGCTTTTTGTAAGGAAAAAAGTGCAAATTTGTGGCAATCAATATTGTTCCATAAATGCTGTCAATATTTAACAACAGTAATTTCTATAAATGTATATGCCACATTTAAGCATATTTTTATTTAGCCTAGGAAAAAACACAATTCTTTGTCATCTCAGGTGGTCAGGGATGGTTGTGGGGAGGCTGCAGCGATAATGTTGGATTCGGAGAGGCCATCTCCAAGCAGTTTGTGGACGCACTGGAAACCGGACAGGATGCGCGAGCCGCCATGAACCTGCACAACAACGAAGTAGGACGCAAGGTATATATAAAGTCATTCCTGGTTGTTCGGGGGCCTAAAACTGAGGCACATCTGTGGGCCACCAACAGCTCGCGGAGTGGCTTTTGAATCATTTTTCAGTGCTTCTAATGATAGCTTACCACCCAAGAGTTTCATTCACGGCCCTATAAGCAAGGTGCCACTCGCTCTCCCAATAGAGTGTGCGCTGTACCAGAAGGGCCTATTTACAGCCTGTGAATGTCCTTTATGACGAGGCCTTAACTTGAGATTCTTGGGATCAGTGGTGCAAGCTTAATTAGACGACCTAGGGGTCCGCACATTGCAAAGGTTCTGTATTCTGTTGCTTCCCAAATAAGTGTTTAGTTTTATTCTTGCAATAAGGATCTTACATTTACGTTGGTCTTTGTTGTACTTGAGAGAGCCACGGGGATCACAGCCATGTGGCTCAAGTGCTCTTTGTTTATCCTGTCTGTGCCCCGTCTGCAGGTTTTGTCAATTCATTGGCACCTGGAGCATCATTGTAACTGAAAAAATGTGAAAGAATTCTTTTTCACTTCCTCCTCAATGGACTTACCACTGGGTCTGCCTATGACAGAAAACATGTTGACAATGGCTATGCAAAATAAATACACCCCTTTCCTGCGCTAAACAATCTAGCTCGATGTGAAACCCTGATTCTGCGCCGTCCGTGAGCGAATGAGAAAAGAGGCGTTCCTTTTTAAAAGACAGCTGTTTGTTTCAGCCGAAGTCAGGAATTATTGTACGGCCACCAAGAAAAGAGAAAGCCCAGACTTGAACCTTTAACCTCTCCCTCTTAACTCGCAGGTTCCTTCTGCTTGTTTAAGTGGATGTATAGGGTGCCTACTAAAGAGCGCATTGTGTTTTTCGACTGATGGGTTCAGTCCTGATTAGAATGTTTTGAAACATGAACATTTGCCTCTAGAATGCATGAATGAGTGAGTTCTTTAACGCCAGATCCTCTCTTCAACCAGGCAGTGAAAGGAACCATGCAGAGGACGTGCAAGTGCCATGGAGTGTCTGGCAGCTGCACCACTCAGACCTGCTGGCTGCAGTTGCCCGAGTTTCGAGAGGTGGGCAACTACCTAAAGGAGAAATATCACAGGGCCGTGAAGGTAGACCTGTTGCGTGGCGCAGGCAACAGCGCGGCCAGCCGTGGCGCGATCGCCGAGACCTTCAGCTCGATCTCGCGCAAAGAGCTGGTGCACTTGGAGGATTCCCCAGACTACTGCTTGGAGAACCGCACTCTGGGCTTGCCGGGGACAGAGGGCCGCGAGTGCTTGAGGAAGGGCAAGAATCTGAGCAAATGGGAGAAGCGGAGCTGCAAGCGGCTGTGCGGAGAGTGTGGTCTGGCTGTGGAGGAACGCAGGGCTGAGACCGTGTCCAGCTGCAACTGCAAATTCCACTGGTGCTGCGCTGTCAAATGTGAGCAGTGCCGCAAAACTGTCACAAAGTACTACTGCGTGAAGAGAACCAAACGGGTCAAGAACGACAGTGCCAGCCGAAGAAAAAGCTATCGGTTGAAGAAGAAGCACTAGAGATGCCATGAACTGTTTGTTTGTCTCAGAATGAGCTTGAGAAGGAAGTGAAGGCCCATCTGAATGCTTTAATTATTTGAAATAAAGGTTCTTAATTGGCATCTGTGGTTCCACGAAGAACCTTTAACATCCATGGAACATTACATATTTAAAATGTACTTCATACCAACAAAAAATGGTTTGCTGTTTACTGAAAGGTTCTTATGAGAACCAAAGTGATTCTTCTGTGTCACTGGAACCTTTATATTTAAGAATGTAGATCTCCAGGGGCCTGTTCCATAAAACAAGATTTGAGTATAAGCCAGGCTTATTTCAGTTAGTCTGACTTATTGTTCATTTGGTTTAAAATAAGTCAGACTATCTGCCAAAAGTCTGGCTTATCTGGTAAACTTCTTTTATAGAACAGGCCCCAGAGCTGTTACTTTGAACGTATTGATCTGTAGTATTTCACGTAAACATTTCACAATTATTCCAGTATACTTTTGTAAGATAGCACTGAACACTGCATCTAACCGATATATAGCACAATAGACTATAAATAACCTTTTCATTCACCAACAGGGATGTACTTTGATGGATAATTTATTGAAATTATCATTTTTAAATGGGTTTAAGATCGGGCCACTTCTCCAACAGCCACAAAAATCTTTTTTTTTCTTATCTGTTTCCATCCGTTTTAGAGTTCTTACAATAGTTTCATCCTGATACTGTATATGAACTGTAAATAAGAGAAAGCACTTTGTATATTGTTAATTTATTGCACAGATACTATAGTGCTGTTTTTCTATGATAGCTTCTTTCTATGTGTTTTTTTTTTTCAATTTCATAATTAAAGATACGTATTAGTATCATCTTTCAATGTTTTCATTCATTTAGGTAAGCTAAGCCACTTGTTTGTGTAGTAAAACATCATCTTCTTGTGCTCAGAAAAAATAAATGTGCTTCATAATAATGACATTTTAGGTGTCAAAAAACAGACCATATCATAAATCCCAATCCCACACAGTGTAAAATCAAATGATTTACCGTAGACCGTTGGTCAGACCTAATGATTTCTTTGTCTTTGGCATACATAACCCTTTTCTTTCTGTATTCTTCAGCTTGATGTCACATAACCCTGGGGCAGAGAGACAATGACAGAGAGCATTTAATTATAGCCTTCCTTCCTTCACGCCTCTCTCAATTTCTTCTTCACAAATGCCTCCTTTTCTGTCTTAGTAATCCTCAAAGCACTCCCGATGCTTTGCGCTTGGATGTTTCTTTACTGTTTAAGACTAGTTTAATTAACTTTGTAGAGACAGAGGGAAAACATGAACCAAGTCGCCCCACAAATCATCTAGCATCTAATTTTGTATGCTAATCTCCTTTTTCATGCCGCCATCTCGGGAGAAAAAAAAATGTTGGGAAAACTTCATGTTGCCTGTGTTGGGCTTCCTGTGGATGTTTTATTCCAGGCCCACCTATTTGGCTCTTTTCAGTCCTCTAGGGCCTTCCTTTGCTCGATTTAACAATGAATGGCGAGCTAATCAGCTCCCTCGGAAATGCTCTGCTGCTGAAGACGCTAATCCCCCTCTCCTCCTCCTTCAATGGGCTGTCGCCTTCAAAAGGACTTTGGGAAAAGGCTTTGCATGGATTCACACTGTTTGCTGAATAGAAGTTAGTTCAAGTATTGTACCCAAACAAGTAGGGTTTATAAACAAATACTTGCCAGCTACCGTCCCATCGGCAAAAGTGCCAACCCTACAGTAAAGCACAGTGACAAAACTGTGGCCCTTTAAATGTTGACTATAAAAAAACTAATTAAAACTCTACTTACTGGTGATAGCTTGTTCTGCTGTGCTTCTGTGGTTTCAATGAAGCACCTCACTGACATCTTATTTACCAAATCCAGATCAAATATAAAAACTCCCCTTGACAGCTTGCTAATTACGTGGGGATGAAGTGAATTCCTTCTATTTTTCCCTATTTAGTTTGTTTGGATAACCAGTGAAGGCTATGCACTGTTACAGACATTAAAATTAAAATGTATTTTGATATTCACATTCAAAATTCACTTTATCTACAAAATTAAATTGATTCAGCATAACCTCGAAAAAGTCCTACATACAAAAAGTGTCATGTAGTAAAACAAACGACGAGTATTTTTTATGATCAAACCTTAGAATGCATCCACATGAAACTACATGCATATCATGAACTTAGTTGTTAGCTATGATATGAAATACAAAACAAGAGGTAATAAATCTCAAAAATCACCAAAGGCATGGTTGAAAAATCAAGCCCCAGTTGATTCAACCTTAAACCTTACTGCTAAACTTCCGTTTTTTATGTGTTCACATGAAAGCAGGGTCGCGACTGGAAGGTTGGCCTTGCCATGGATGATTTGCAGTGGGGCATGAGTATAAGGTGACTGAGAATGAGGTGACGCACTGGAAGCGAACAAGATTAGACTTTGTCATGTTTGGCATGTCCTGTGTCTGCTAGGTTGTCTGATACATGGAAATTCACTTTTATATTGAATTGTGTTTATCTGTAACTATTAAAGATCTTTTACAAAATTAGAGTTTTTTATATTTGGAATATAGTATTCAGCTTACAAAGTGTTATTTATTTTCTTTTTCATTTTTATGATATACTTAGCAGTGTGACCGATGGCTTTGTGCTCTCTCAGCACACTTAAATGATGAAACAATCCACAGAAATTGGGAAAATTACATTTAATGGTTCTGAGAAACCTTGACTAATAGGATTTATGACTTAAGGCATCTGGGGGAAGAACACCAAGAGGTGGCTAAGGTCAGCATGGGTGTGAGTGTAGCGGTGGGTGGGAAAGGACTATTTGTCTTCTTTTAACATTCCCCTAGTTTTGTACGCCAGTTGATTCACACGAAAAGTTTCCCTTTAAAACATTTATTTACATTTTAAAGCAGAATTGTATTCCTATTACTCAAATGGTCAGGTACTCAGACAAGAAGAGAACCGTTTGTGTGTGTGTTTTTATGAAAAATACAAGAAAACATTGATTTGCATTAACGGCTTCATTTTGATAAATATTTTAGTTTGGCGCAATAGCTCCATCTGCTGGTGAACTGGTTATTGCTACTGACAAGATCATTATTGTATTGTATGCAAATTTGAATTATGTAAATTTCAATTATCGACGAGAGTCTCCGTCTATGAGAAACCCAAACATGAACCCCAAAAGCAAACTAAATCACAAATATGATAAACCTCTATATAGAAAGCTTTATATTGCTACTATTTTAAATGAAATAGCCTAATTCAAATGCATTTCTCTCTGAGGCACACGTCTAATGAGGAGATGGCAGGTCAACATTAAAAAAAAAAAAAAAAAACTATGCGGAGAAGTTCTATCCCTGAAGCGCAGAAATAACTGATGTAAATGTATAGATTTATTCACTGCTGTGAAACTTCTTGTCATGAATTGTATTGTTTTATTAATACTTCTATAAATAACACAACATAGTAACTTCGAGGCAGGGACACTGTCTTCAGTTAGGCCACTGCAATGGAATATGTATAACTACTGCAGCTTTGTGATTGGCCAAAACACTTTGTTTGACTTTTCGGAGATCTACTCTTCACTGTGAAGACCTAGTTTTTGTAAGATCTGAATTTCTGAAATCTGAATTTGACGTTCTGAATTTCTTCTTCATCTTGACATTTTAATACTGGATATAAGCAGTCTCAGAATTCAGAACATAAAAGAATACATGTCTATCAAACTTTAAAAAATCATTTGGGTTAAATTTCAAATGTTAATAATTCAAGTTGAAAAAATTCTAAACTATTTTAAAACCCATATAATATTCAGTTTTGTTAAATAACTCTTGTCAATAACTGCAATTTACATAATTCAAATTCAAATTGTTTTGTCATGAAACAAGCTTTTTATACCTCGAAGAGTATTAGAATTTTAGAGCCATATACACACTTGGCCAAAACAAAAACGCATGTAAATTTGTAAAATAGCTCTAGCTACTAGATTAAAGGAGACACGTTTTCAATAAAACTGAATCATTTTTAGTGAATATATTTAATAGCCTATAAAAATGTAAGGAAAAACCCCATTCAGTCAGGTAGGCAGATAGGCCTACTTTTGAGCAGGCAGTAAGTGACAATGATCTCAGGCGGGTTTTGGCGCCCCCCGGAGGTTGATTTAAGAGCAAATTTAAGGGCAAATTCTTTTTTTCATGCCGATGTAAATGTAGAAATGTTGGGCTACTTCACTTTCTAGGCTAAATATAATCCGTTCAGAATTTGAATAAAGCTTGGTTTTATATATATACTGTAAAAAATTCATGCAGTTATTAATTATTATTAGTAAAAAGTTTCACAGACATTTTATGATGAGTCAGTTTCTGACTTCAAAATATTATCTGAATTGTTTAATAGTCCATTCAACTAAAATGTTTAGTCAAACATTTAGAGACTGTAGCAAGTTATGTCAATTAAAATCCATCCGTTTACTCTTTGTGTTTTATATGCTATCTCAAATAGGATTTACATAAATTCATTTTTATAGTTTAAAAAAATATTAGGAATGATTAACTGGTGTTTATTAATCACTAAAAATACACTTTACAACACATAATAGCCTTTATTTAATAACAATAAAAAACAATTATTTCACACTAAATGATGGCCAAAGGGTAAGTACTGTAAATGAACAGCAAACTAATAAGCTAAACAAAATGTTAGCAAACAAATATTACAAACATTATTTTTCCACAATTATATCTTTAAAACGAGGCAGAAGTCAATAAATAAATAAAAAGAATAAAATCGAATTAAGTCACCTTTACTCACATATCACTTTATACAATAGAGATTGTGTCAACACAGCTTTACAGAGTTAAAGAGGAAAAAAGTTTGTCAATAATGCAAGAGGACATTAACAAGTCATTTCATTGGTGATTCTGTGTTGACATCTTCCAGTTTAGCTCTCTTGCAATAATGTCCGTGCAATCAACCAAGCGTCCCTGAATAAGCAAGGCAAAGCTGACAGCAGCAAGAACAGAGGTTCTTCCAACAAGGTCTTCTGAGGGAATCTGTCTCTGGAGCTAAACTAACTGACATGGTCTCTGCTGACATTCAGGGCTGTAGAGGTAATCTGAACTGAATGCAGACTGGATCTGGGAGGCTACATTCATCTCGGAATAAGAATGAAACAGACTAATATTAGATTAGATACCACTGAGAACCTTAAAGCACATTATAAATGTAGTAAAAACTCTAAACATTTACACATTACCTGGAATGAAAACAGTAAACTTCTGGTCTGGAAAGTACACACATGTAGTTGCAGTGGAGCAGTCTGGTCACGTGTCAGTGTTTGTTGCCTTGGAAGAACTGACTTATAGGACTTATATGCAAGGCTTTATTGGGGAGTACAATCAGACAGGAGGTAGCCTGGGCCCGCCCATACTTCCTTTGATGCTACATTCTTTTCGTGAGCAAAGTTAGTCTGGCCAAGCTGCCATTTTAGAGTATTTCAGTTCCCAAAAAAATGGAAACCAATGAGAAATGAGCTCCCCCCTTTAATGAAGGTTACGATGGCTTCAGGTTCTGCCGCTACACTTGCGCCATCGGAATGAGTGGTCTGATTGTTTGTAGATTTGTCCAGTAGTATACAGTGGCATCTGATGGACGCAGGTTAAGCCTGCCTCCTAGAAGGCGGGTAGTGAAGTAGCTTGGCCAGACTAAGCTCCTATGGGCTTAATAGTTGCGGAAGCCAGGCTAGGCAGAAGGTATAATCAACAGCAACCAGGTATGTCAAGGATAATCCAATAGAATAGTCGTAATCCAGGCAGAAGTCAACAAGGCAGGCAGCAATAATTAGAAACAAGAGAAACAGTCTGGGGTTAAACAAAAGAAATCCAAAAGAAATGCTCAGAAATATCACTATGGGGCAGATAAGAATTTGCACTGAACTGGTGAAAGTCTGGGCATTAAATAGGCAAGATAATCTGAAACCCCTGGGGCAAATCAACCGAGGTGTGTGGGTAAAATGAGTTAGAGTAGGAACTAATAAGCAGGCAAAGTTTCCCACTGCTGCAGTCAGAGAGAGCCACCGAGGTGCTAGAGGCGGGGACGAGGGGCCAGTTTCTTCTCCTCTGCTGAAGCAACCCTAATCCTGGTCCCTCTCTCCTCCCAGGTCAGCAGCGGGCTTAAATAAAGAGATATGGAAGGTGGGTGAGATACGATAGTTTGTGGGTAATTCAAGATGAAATGACACTGAGGTTATTTGTTTTATGATCTTAAAGGGACCCATGTACCTCTGACTTAATTTCTTGCTTGGCAGGTGCAGACGAAGATCTCTAGAGGAAAGCCAGACGCACTGGCCGACCTGGTACTGGGGACACTCCCTCCGATGACGGTCTGCTTGATGAGCGACTCTGCGTATGGCCCATTGCAATTGAATGTGAGCAGTGTCCCAGGTGGCCTCACTCCTCGGAAGCCAGTTGTCAACGGTGAGCAGGTTGGTCGGTTCCCCGGACCAAGGGAACAGTGGAGGTTGAAAGCCCAGCACACACTGGAACGGGGTTAGGTTGGTGGAGGGTTTTCTTAATGAGTTCTGGGCATATTCTGCCCAAAGAAGATAATTGCTCCAATCCTGCTGGTTGTGATGACAGTAGACCCGAAAAAAGCGTGTGAGCTCCTGATTCAGTCTCTTGACCTGGCCATTGAGAGGATGGTACCCGGAAGTTAGGCTCATGTTGTTTAGCTGTGCCCTTCCGAGTCAACGTGGTAATGGGTGCCGCCACTTGACTGAAACCTCGGATAAATCTCCAATAAAAGTTGGCGAAGCCCAGTAACTGTTGCAGATCTTTGATTGATTGGGGTCTGGGCCAGTTTACCAAGGCTGTGACTTTTGGTATCATCCATAGTTAACCCATCTGCGCTGATTATGTACCCCAGAAAGGAGATGGTGGAGAGATGAAATTCACATTTTGGAAGCTTGGCGTACAGCTGATGCTGAATGAGTCATTGGAAGACTGACCGGACGTGCTGGTGGTGAGCCTGGAGTTTTTCTGAATAGATGAGGATATCGTCAATGTAGACTATGAGTAACTTATTCAACATGTCCCCAAATATGTCATTGACTAAGGCTTGAAAGACATAGGGACTGTTAGATAATCCAAAGTGCATAACCAGGTATTTGTAATGCCCCTTTGTGGTAGAAAAAGTCTTCCACTTGTCGCCCGCCCGAATGCACATCATTGTGAGGTGGATGGACGAATAAATCATTTGGACAACTCCTCCTCGATGTATTGTTTCAGTTTATTGTCCTCGGGTTGTGACAGGGGGTATACATGGCCTCTAGGGGGCGTGGAACCTGGGAGCAGATCAATGGCACAATCGGTGTCTCTGTGTGGAGCGAGTTGGGTTGACTTGATTTTGCCGAATGCGAGGTCTAAGTCGTGGTATGGTTGTGGAAGGGATTCTATTGACTGGGAGTCCTGGAGATCGACTGGAGATTGGTGACTTTGTGGATAACTTAAGCAGTGCTCTTGACAGGCGGGAGACCCTTGGGTTATACCTTGTTCCTTCCAGGAGATACAACGGTCATGTAGAGTGAGCCAGGAGTAGCCGAGGATCAGATGACAGGGTGAGTGAATCACATGGAATTAGATTGTCTCTGTGTGCAGTGCGCTGGTGAGAAGTGTTAGCTCCTCGGTCTGGTAGGAAACTCTGTCCGTTCCTAATGGTCGTCCGTCGAGGGCTCGATGTGGTTTGCATGGAATAAGAGACAAATGATGCCCGGAGTCAATGAAGGCTTTAGTCTTGAAAAAGCGATCATTTACTAAGAGGTAAACTTCAAAGAGCAGTGAAGGAGACAAGGAAGGCTTGCCTACCCAGAAGTTAGCTGGACGTGGAGATCTAGAGGGTTTTGAACAAAGGTGTCCTGAATGGCCACAGTACAGGCAGAGGCGATTTCTCATCCTTCTTTCTCCTTCCTCTGCAGTAAGACGAGTGAAACCAATCTGGATAGGTCCCTCGTGGGTGTTGCTGGAGACCGACAGGGGTACTGGAGGGTAATGGCGTCCCCTGCGGGATTGGAGAAGGTGGTCGATCTTAATTGCCAACTCCATGTACTGCTCCAACGATTTGCCTTCATCGCAGCATGCAAGCTCTGACTAAAGATCCTCCTACAGGCTGTGATGGTACATAGTCTTTAATGGGTCACTCTCCCATCCTGTTTGTGCTGCCAGAGCCCAGAACGTCAATGAATAGTCCGCAGCAGTAGAAGAGCCCTGGCGAAGGTTAAGCAGTTCATCCTCTGCCTCTTTGCCATCCACAGAGTGATCAAACACGACCTTAAACTGGTTGAGAAAGCGCTGGTAAGAGGGAAAAGACATCTGGTTCCCCTCCCAGAGTGCAGTTGCCCAACTCAGAGCTTTTCCAGTTAATAAAGAGCATACAAGAGAGACCTTACTATCCTCAATCCTGTAGCACTGCGGTTGTTGGTTGATGAAAATGGCGCATTGCAGAAGCAATCCCTTGCACTTGCCTGGAGAGCCATCAAACTTATAAGGGAGAGCCAGTCGTGTTTGAGTTGTTGCTGGTGCGGGCGGTGTGGAAAAGGCGGTGGCTGCCGTGGGAGGCTCGAGGCGCATGGTGAACTGGTGAAAGTCTGGGCATTAAATAGGCAAGATAATGCGAAACACCTGGGGTGAATCAGCTGAGGTGCGTGAGTGAAATGAGTCCAGGTAGGAACGAATGCTGTCGACCAAAGAGAGCCACAGAGGCGCTATCCATGACAAAGGGAACTGACTTAGACACTTTGAACCATAGGTATATAAATACCTAGAGGCCTCATTGGCCACTCAACCGCACGTCAACGTCGCCAACATGTTGGTCCGGGATAAAGATGCTTTGACTGATGAAACGTGGAACACAATAAACACAATTGCAATGCAATGCTAATTGTGTTGAACCCTCAGGAAAGATTTTTATTAAAATATTTTGTCTTACAAAACAGCAACATTTTAACCACAGCTAACAGTTTCAAACACAACTGATATTATATCGTGATTTTTAAACAAAACATGATATTTGTTTCATAAACTGCTATGTTTGATGCTATGTTCCCTGTTGCGAAGCAACTGTTTTATAACTAGTGTTGAAACGTACATTCACATATAAGATTATGTGGCTGTTTTTAAAATGCAAAGAAGGGTAATTGAGGGTTCAAAAGAAAAGAAAGAGTTTAAAACTAAGTTGAAATATGCTGTGGGGATTTCCTATTAGGGATTTCAAATGCATCTCATTGACAGGTAAATCATGGTTGATATACCTGCCATACTATACCAGATTTCAATGTTGTTGTAAATGTTAAGGTGATTTTAGCTTTGTACATTTATCTTCACTGTAAAACAGGATGATTACAGTGATTATTACGTAGCTAATGACTAGCAAATCTTGCAATTATTTCAAGAATTGCAAGTAGGTGCATATTCTTGTTGTGGTAAAAAGTTAAAGTTGCTGTATTTAGCCTAAGTTTTTGACTCTACTTAAACATAAAAAGGGTACAACAGAGCTAAAGGCCCACCTTAAGAAAACATATGCTATTGACTGCACCTAAAATGTATAATTGTAGAAATAAATGTATACATTGTATGGAACATCAATATTACCCCACATATGGGGTAAAAGGCACACAGTATTAATACAAATATTTCAGCTAAAAAAATATTTTTTAAGTAATATCTAAGTTAATACTTGTTCAAAACAATCATAAAGTTTTGTAATAAAGTTTGTGCTATTTTCTGATTATTTTGAAATACAAGAATAGTATTTTTTGTTTTATATAAAAAAAACATATAAAAATATATGTTTTAATATATCATTTTAATAAGTCAAGATTCTGAAAGTTTTAAAGCAGATCCAATTTATGTAATTTTATATATATTTATAGTAGTTACGGCAAATTACATTTTGTTGTATGATTTATATCATGTTTTAAGATATGATGGGTTCATTCTAAACATAATATATGATATTTACAATCTGAATCTAACAATATCATGTCAACAAATGGAAAAGTCAGTCCTCCAATAATTATCATGTTAATTACGGTGCCTTTGGCCCCAACAGAGGGTTGCTTTTTATCCCAAATACCATAATTTTACATGTTCTTCTATTATTTAACAAATTGTGGCTTTAATTATATAAAACAAAAATGAAAATCACAAAGATCTTTGTTTTGAAATATATGCATTCATTTAATCAATTTTCATTTGCTACCTAAATTTACAACATAAAAAAAACCCATGTTGAGCTCAGATATTTAGCGCTGTTTTAATAGTTTCCAACTTACTTATTCATTTATGAACACCGGCGTCCAACGGGTTAGACTTTTATTTTGAAAAAACTCACTTCCGGTGGGTGTTATGAAAACATCGACAGTGTTTCTGTTTTCACGCCGCTTGTGTGAGTGAGCGGGTTGCTCCGCTAGGCTGTTCGTGTTTCTGCGGGGTGTGTGGAAGGCCAGGAGCGGGGTTCGCTTCTGCTCTCTCAGCTGAACTGCTGTGCCACCCAGCCTCGTGTGACTTTATTGTGAGGTAACATCAATCCTCTAGAGCCGTCGGAGGACATGGCAGCCGCGACCGTGGCTGAAGCAGACCCAGCAGAGACCGATGGAGCTACCGCCGCCTTCTTTACGGATCTACGCGACCCAGGCTGGAATGAATCGCAGCTTCGGCAATATACATTTCCAACCCAACAGATACCGCGACTATCTCATACGGATCCGCGTGCGGAGGTCCTTATCAATAACGAGGTAACGCTATGTTGGCAGATTTATCCTTCATCACATTAGAGTAAGTTACGGCAGATAGATGAAGTGGAGACTTGCTCGGATGGGTGCAAGGTGCACTAAAATGAAATGCTAATTTTACCAAACTCAAAAGGCAATAAAAAGCCTTAGTCAAACATAAAATAAGACACTGTGCTAAAGTTATTGTTGAAACTCCTTCATGTGTTTGATTTGAGATCCTTTCAGTAAGTTACCCATGATCCCAAATCTGATGAGTTGTAACTTAAATCTTAAAATTGATTCCTCAGTTACAGCATAACGTTAAATGTTTTTGATACTGCTACGATACGATTTGTTTTAAATGTTAAACATAAGTAAACGGTCGTTATATGGAATTTCTGAAAAGTTTAAAATGGAGCAACGTTACTTCAGTTGTATATCATAAATGTAAGCAGTGCATATAAAGCTGTTTTGCATTTTAACTGGATTGTATAACATTATAATATTTCAAAGATTTAACGATAGATTAGAATTATTAAAATTATAGTTGTTTTACATTACCTAGGGAGTGGTTCCTGCACCAAACAGAAAGGGAAAGTATTAAAAAGAATCATAAAAAGTATAGTATAATCAAAGCTTTGCTTTGTTAACAAAAAACGACAACAAAATAAAACTGTGGTAATGGGTTATAATGAGTTCAGTCAAAGCACGTTAGCACGTTGTTTTTGATGACAGCTGTCTCATGTAAACAGGAGGGGAGGTTTTAATTTTTCTGAATGAATTATTAAAAATTATTATTCA
>JAUCMT010000024.1:9718087-9756917 GCA_032357475.1 Enteromius thamalakanensis | reverse complement strand
AAAAGTTGCTTAAATATCTTAATTAAACTAATGCCTAGTCCTGGCTTAAGCTAAGCCCCGTTTGTGAAACCGGGCCTGTAATGATTAAATTAATGTTTGTTATTTTGCATTTATAGGTCGATTTTGAGAATCCAGATTATGAAAAGTTTCCTAATTTCAAAAATGCTGTTGGATATGAGGCTGTTGTTGGACCAGGTGATGTCTTATACATCCCAATGTACTGGTAAGATTGCTTTCAAATACACAGAAAAGATGATCTCAATATCTGCTTTAAGATGAAATGTGTAACTCAGCCAGTCTGTATCAAATGTGGAGTTTGAGATGGAACAATCTGTTTGACCAACCAATGGCAGACGAGAAGAGTGCTTAGGAAAACCTGTTAGGGGTATTTTAGCAGTTCAGTTCAGTAGTGCAGAAGTACTCTTCAGTACCCATTACTTTTTTATTTTAATGCAATAAATGGAGAGAACATTTGTTTATGATGAAAATGAAAAAAATAAAGGGAACACTTAAGCAACAAAATGCAACTCCAAGTCATCCACACTTCTGTGAAATCTGCCCACTTGGGAAGCAACACTGATTGACAATCAATTTCTTATGCTGTTGTGCAAATGTGCAGTGTGAGCAGACACATGCACATTTGTGGCCAGCTGAAAGTCATTTTTCAGGGCTCTGGCAGTGCTCCCCCTGTTCCACTTGTGTGGGTTGTTGACTCTGTCTACAGTCCATACTTTTTCTCATGTAGACTAAGAATGGTGCACATAGGCATCATGCATGCTGTATATGTTCATGAAATCATGCCTCAAAAATGAGGCTTGCCCTGTAATGTTTCATGTCATGTTTAAAAAAAAAACTCTCCAAGCAGGTTTTCATTTGCTGTGTAAAAGTGCAGTTTATATGTTTAAAGTGTGCTTTGCATAAATATGTTATATTAATAGAACAGTCGTAGTAGCAGGTATGAAAGGAATGTGGGATTTTCAAGTTGTTTTTTTTTTCCTTTCCGGTATGCATTGTGCTCTTATCTAAATTGTATGTCATAAATACCGATTGAGTGTTACCATACAAAAGCTTTATGGTATTTTTTTATTGTTATTGAATAATTTTCAAATATTTGGTTCTAAATGTATCTGAATAAGAAAGGTTAAAGCAATCCTAAACTGAGTGAACACATTGTTTAAAAAATATTATTTAAATTCATCAAATATTCATCAAAATTTTTCATATTGAAATGAACTGAAATAATAAATGTTTGCATTTTTTCCCCCTGATAAGGTGGCATCACATTGAGTCTCTGTTAAATGGAGGAGTGACCATCACAGTAAACTTCTGGTACAAGGTATGCTTATGCTTTTGCAGCAACCTCTCATGCACTGTAAACATTATATAAAACTTTGCATAAATCAAGCAGTATTGTACAACATATTTCCAGGGGGCACCCACTCCAAAGAGGATAGAGTACCCTTTGAAAGCTCATCAGAAGGTGGCCATAATGAGGAACATAGAGAAAATGTTGGGAGAGGCCTTGGGGGACCCACATGAGGTACAGAGAAGTAGAACAGTCAATCAAAGCCTTTTCCATTTTTAGGTCTTCAGATATGAATAATGCATTAAGGAATTCCCTGTGTATTTTGACCTTGACAATAACCTAATTACAAGTATATTTGTGGCTAACCTGTTTTAAACCTGAATAAAAGTGTGCATGCCTACATTTGACTGTGACAAGAGCAAAAATGAATAACCCTTTTTTCTTCTACTTTAATTGTTTTTTTTTATTGGTGCCCCTTTCACAGATAAAGGCCTTTGCATAGCAGAAAACCTTAAATTCATAAAGCCATTACTGGTAGACATTCGCTTTAACATTTTAACAAAAAACTTAAAATAATTTTTCTTCTCAAGGAAATGTATCTTGGTTTTAGAATCTTTCACACTCAGAACAAAACAAAAATACTGAGGAATAATATATATATATTCTTTTTTTGCTGTTTAAACAGAAAATATAAGTAGTTATTTCCATATTCTAGTGATTGGGGGCTGAGTTATTATAGCTATATAAAAGCTGCACAAACCCTGAAAGAATACATTTTGTATTGATGTTGTCTGTTTTCCACAGGTCGGTCCATTGCTGAACATGATGATCAAGGGCAGATATGATCATGGACTGAGTTAATGGCCTGAGCTAAACCCTCTTTAGTGTGCTGCTAAGACGGTCTGTATGTGTGGATATGAGTATATGCCTGTGTGTACATTCTGACTGTTGAAATGCCAGTGCATGGCAGTATTTTGGCAGTATAAAGACTTTTGCCTTTTGTCTGCTTTCATTTACTGGACCCATTATAACTAGTTCTGTGTTGGTGTAAGGAGAAAACCACTGGTGAGGAATCCTGAGTTGAACTCACCTAAAAAAAAGCCCTTAAATTCATATGTGTGCAGCATTACGTGCTAAAAAATAGACGAATGCATTAGCAGAGCCTGTAAAGCACTTTTACACCACCCAGAGCACCTGTTGTCAGGTTTTGTCCCATGTTGGGACAAAGAAGGTGCCATATGTCATGATTAAACTCCTGTGGTTTAGAGTCCACGCAGTGAAACAAAGGAGGATGATTTACAACTTGAAATCTACCATTGGCTCATTGATGGTTCAAAACTGTTTATAGTTTCATGATTCAATGTTTTTTTTTTTGTGTGTTTGCTTTTAAAATCGATTTCATGGGTTAACAGTGTTTCTTTTATGATAGAGATAATGCAGAATACAATGGTCAGCTACAATATGTTTTTAAAACAAAGGATTTTTTATCCTGTTGTAGCCGACTCACTGAATTTGCATTTGTTTATAAGCATTTGTAATATTTTTTTTGTCTCTTTTTTTAGCTATATGTACATTAAGGCAAATGTTTTAAGTTTCTTGGTGTTATATTTTACAGTGTAACATATGGTACCATTTCTGTAAGGATTGTAATTCAGAACAAACTACACTTGCCAAGTGTTCGCTGTATCAATGAATTGAAAGGTAATAAAAGATTTTGAATGGTTTGGTCTAACTTTAAGCTTCTAAAAATTAATTTGAACTATTTTTAGTTTTTATTTAGCAAGTCTAAGTCAATTACTTTGGATGTTAAAATGTGTGCATTTAAGATAAAAACGTGTGTGAAAGCTGAAATTGAGATTGCCTACATTAGTTTGGGTTTAGTTAAATAAAGAGTGGGTTTTCAAAAAGGTCTTATGTTAGCCAAGGCTACATTTATTTAATTGTATCTGTAATATTTCAAAACCTTGAAACATTTTTTCCCTTTAAGATTCTTTGTGTAGAAACCTCACAAGCATTAATTTGAAAAAGAAATCTTTTTTAACGTTACAAATGTCTTCATTGTCACTTTTGTGCAGGAAAGAAAGCAAACTATCCAAATGCTCACTTAAATTCTTTAAATATATACATTGTTTCAAAGTTTTCTTTATTATATTAACCTACTGGCATATCATGAACTTCAGCTCACTATTTTGCCAAAAAGTGGACCAACCATGATAGTAGTATGGCTAGGGAGTTGTACTTGTAACTCAAAGGTTGGGGGTTCGAGTCCCAGGTCTGGCAGGGATTGTGGGTGGAGGGAGTGAATAACTTGCATATAATATAACGACTGAGGTGAGAACCTTGAGCAAGGCACTGTCCCGCACATGTCAAGTCTTTCCTTTTTCCTTCCAAATTCTGACATGATATTTTAAAGAGTTTAGCTTTTAACAGACATATCTTTTGTCTGTTTGGTTTTTGTTTAGTGTGGTTTAACATACTTTAGAGCATGATCTCTTTGTGTAAAAGATAAAAGAACTCAATGTTCTTTGAATGTTCAAAGAATTCATGTATTTTTAAAGACGTATTATGCCACTTTTCCCCCCAATATGTAATGGAAGTCTTAGGTGTCCCCAGAATGTGTCTTTGAAGTTCAAGCTCAAAATACCCCACAGATCATTCATTATAACATTTTCAAAATGCCTGTTCTAAGTGGAAGCAGAAAGGTGCTGTTTTCGTGCATGTCCCTTTAAATGCAAATGAGCTACTGCTTCTTTTTCCAGAATTGTGCATTTACAGCTAGATTCTTAGCTAAAAACATCCTTTAATTATCATGACTGTTGTGCTGAAATGATGCATTTTAAACCATATTAAACCTCTTATAAATGGTTTTCTGAGAGCAACAACCGAAGCATGCACACTTCTGCGACATGTGAATACTAAACTAAATTCAGTCATAACTTATTGCACTTCCAACTGTCAAATACACACGCTTGTTAAAAAACACAAAATAAATAAACAGTTGGCTAAGTTACACAAGTCAGATTTTCATATGTGACCTTTAAACACAACCATATTATGTACATAAAGGTGGAAAAACTCACATTCAAACCAGTTTTAAGAAGTTTAAAATTATCTTAAGCAGACAACCGAGGAAAGACACAACATTCATAAAACATTAATTCTTTACTGGTTACTCAAAAACATCATCAGTCCTTGAAAAACAATGTAAATATATTTGAATCTAATCACTGCACTTCAGTTTCAGGGCCATGATGGAGCTGGGTGGAGGTGACTTGTAATGTTGACAACTGTGATTCTATTCCTGGGACAACATGGTTTACATGTAAACTGAGTACATCAAGCACAAACAAATCTCAAACACACACACAATATGGATATGACAATACAATTGATAATAGTGAACACAAAGCACATTCATTACTAAAACTATGCAAAGCAACTGCACAATATAGACAGACTAACTGTAGCCAATATGCAGGTGTGGTCTATCTAAAGATTGTCCAGTGTATATGAGGTGCTGCATCCTAAATTAACCGGCAGACCTTATTCGTGTGGCAACTAAAATCAACTGACACACAGACCCTGCTATTCTATAGTCTCTGTAGGAACATATATGGACTCTTTTTATTTCTGTATATGAAAATAAACACAGAGTGCAAAATACAAACACTGATGTTCAACTGTATCCTGCCACCAAAAACAAGCTAAATTGGTTGATTTTATAACAAAACAACCACTCAGCGGGACATTTCAATGACTTTCAGTAAAATGGGGTTTGGCTTAAAGAAAACAGTCAAATGTAAACACCTTCATGTTTTTAACTATAGCTTAAGGTTTTAGTAAAAAAGTAGTTAAAAAATAAATACAGTAAAGTATAAGGGCTCGAAAAAAGAGACCTGCTGGGAGATTACACAGAGCTGCAAACGAATTCAAACAGCAAAGCTCCCAAGAAACAAAACCTCCAGCACCATGTATGTAAATGGACACACATTTAGACTGAAATATATTGAAATAAAAACTAAATCAGTTGTTTCCAGTCAGATAACCAGACACAAATATTAAAAACCAAGAGAGTTGACTTTGAATGGTCCATCAGCGAGATGTCTTTCATCAGTGAAAGCGATATTTGCGTGCTGGTTTGAGACTAACGTAAGTCTTCTTCATGTCATCCGGTTCTTCTTTCTTGACTAGATGGTAGCGCTCTCCCTTTGTGGTGACCACCTGACTGCCGTGATAGCGCACCAGTTTCTTAGGAGCCTGCAGATGACCATACAGAAAGTGGAAAAATTGAATATCCACATAATTCATTGATGTTACACAATGTGATCACTGAAAACATACGTCTTTTGGAGTGACTGGTCTGTGCACTTTCTTGTCTTCTTCACTATCAACCAGCATGTACCTGTGGGGTCCAAACATTAGATCAGACAGTGACATCCAATATAACAAGCTTGTGAAAGTTTGAAAGACTTTGAGATCAAAGTTAACAACTCACTTTTCTAAAATGCTTGCTTTAAGTTTCTGATCAACTTCAGCAGAAACGGTCTTCCCTGGGTTTGCCTGAAAATAACATTTTTAAAGCATCAGTCTTATTTTAGTATTATCTATATGCCATTTTAGTATTTAATATTTTGAGTATCCTTTAATTTTATATATCAGTGTTTCATTAATTATTCATTAAAGTTATAATACTTCTGTAATATTTCATTTTAGCTTCAGTTTATTTTTTACTTAAACTTTTTTGACGAATATACAAATGAAAAAATTTAAATAAAATGTATTTAAATTAAGAGTAGTGATCTGCAACTAAATATCATTATATCGTTCAAATATAAAAACCATTCATCTTGAATAACAGTTAAGAGATAATAGGTCATTTGACCTATAATTAAGTTTGATTAAATTACTTTAGCTAAAAGGAGCTACAAATTAATCCTTATTTCTCGTCTCTCTGGTCTGGTTATCTCTGGTACTGCTTTCTCCTGGTTTTCTTCCTATCTCTCAGATAGGCAATTCTAAATTTAATGTTATATTTTACAATTCTACACCCACTGTCGCTCCTGAAGCGAGGTGTTCCACAGGGATCTGTTCTTGGCTACCTATTATTCACAGTTTACATAATCCCACTTGGTCTGATCTTACAACGTCGTGGTCTTAACTAACACTTTTATGCGGACGACGTTCAACTCTATTCTATCTGTAAACCTACTCCATCTGCAAGGACATTAAAGATTGTCTAAACTTAAATTTTCTGAAACTTAATATAGACAAAACATTGAAACGCCAGCACTCACCAGCAACATTTCTACCAGTTTCACCTGTGAGATTGCTGGCTCTCACATCAAAGCATCTACCTCTGCAAAAAATGTAGGCGTAATCTTCGACTCCACGCTCTCCTTTCAGTCTCACATTAAATCGTTCACTAAATTTGCATTCTTTAATTTACATCGTATTGCCCAACTGCATCCCTTCATTAGAACCAAAGATGCTGAAACCTTTTCATTGGTCTACCTGGTTAGAATACTCACCCATAACAAACTCTCTACTCATATAACCCCAATCTTGTATGATCTCCATTGGCTTCCAGATGCCTACTGCAATAGATTCAAAATTCTACTCCTTCCTTTTAAATCCTTAAATGGCTTAGCTCCCTCTTATCTTTGCAATTTGCTTGTCCCCTTCATTCACTACGTTCTTCCGATTCTGGCCTTCTCGCTGTCCCTAAATGTTACATCTCTGATTGGATAAACTGACCGCTCTGTTTAATCTACTTGTCCTCTGCATGTTTGTCTTTTAGGTCTTGTTTTGTATTTCCAGTTTGTTATATTTGACTTCTTGTATGTTTGTCGACCTAATGTTGCTCTACTTGATTACTGTTCTCCTTCAATGTCTGTTCGTATTATCTCTTCTTTGTTACATTCATTTTAAAGTGTCTATGAGCTCTGGAAAGCCGCTATGTAAATAAAAATTATTATTATTATTAATTAAGTTTTATTACATTACTATAGTTAAATGAGCTACAAATGAACTTACATTTAGAGTTGTTGGGCAATTAAGCTGAACATCTCCCTCAATAATAAGACGAACAGCTTCCTCCATGTCTCCTTTAGCAATAGACAATGCACTTCTGGCCTCAGTCACACTGCATTTAGGAAACATCTCAAGAAGATGCTGCTCCTGTGTGTCCCACGACAATTCACAAACCTGAAGACACAAAGACATATTCATTTGCAAACCAGCTTGCCAGTATCTGGTACATTGTATATGTGCTTTATAGGCCCATTACCTGAGTGGTGGCTCCCTCTGCTTGTAATGTGAGGTGCGTTTTTTCTCTTGAATCTCCGTGGGTTACAGAAGAACTTTCTGACAGGGGAATTTCCTCTATTTTCAACTCTACAGATTCTTAAACACAGACACAGATCATATTTTCTTGTCTCTTTACATAAGTGCCTTTTTATCCTGTGCACCTGCCAATAGTCATTCAAGTGGCTGTTTTTTGGCTGATCTGCTTTTTATGAGAAAACACTGTATATAATATATAATAATGAATAAAAAAGTACCTGTGTCTCTGGCTGAGGCCAACTTTGATGCCAGATTAAACATCATTTCACAAACTTTGACACTAAGAAAAAAAATTATTAGAAGTCAAAATGCATGAAAATATTACACAGTATTAATATAAAAAAAAATACAGTAGGTTTAAACATGTCAATAGCTACCTGTCAATATCTGAAAAACCAGGAATGTATGCCTCCAACATTTCAACAAACACCTCTACATCAAAGTTTTCCTCCACACTTTCTTGAGATCCCAAATCCTCTAGCACCCCAGTGATGTAGGACAAAATCACATCATCTAGAGTACTGATCAAAATAAATACGTCATTTGTATATTTTAACAACTGAGGAGAAAAACGAGTTTAATTAAGTTTGAAGTCACATGTCCTCACCTCAGATCCGCGTGAGGAATATATGATAAAATGAAGTCGTACAGCGCGTCTTGGATTATTTTTTGAAGATCCATCCTGCATGCAGACGAATTAAAAAGAAGAAGAAAAAAAGAAGCAATGACAACATGTTAGAGAACCACGTGAGAAGCTTCCAGGCAGGTATGTTGCGGAAAACAAAAACGACATTACTGTGGCAGCGTGTTGGAGATTGTACTCAATATATAACAAACTGAAGGTTTAAACAAGAGTCTGCAAAATTTTAGCAAAAGTTGCGACTAACTACTTTCTAATGCAAAGCCTTACACTCCAAAAAAACAGAGTTTTGTGGGCTTCGACGTGGATGCATACCGAGTAACGTTACTCATTTTTTAAACATGACCAAATAATTTTATTTCATGCGTTTCAAAACATGTTTGTAAAACGGCAACATTTGCATGCGATCCCTACAAATGTTTTTTATGTGTAATAATACAACTGCAAAGCCAATCTAATGATTGACATATAAGAAAGACGGTGGACAAATGATATGCATTCATTCTCTGTCCAACAGAAGCATTTGGTACAGATAACAAGGTTTGTTTATCTGTGCTCACTAGGGTAACGTTAGCCGATGGCTAACTAGCATAATCCTATAACATGCGCAAAAGCCTTTACATGCTCGTCTCACCTTTGGATCAAAGCGCACAGCTTAAATAATACAAAAACAAAATATCAGCTCGTAAAAAACGATAACTTCTTCTTCTTCTTGATATTTTATTGGCGGTTGACAAACAACAAAACGGTGTATTACTGCCACCACTGGTATGGAGTGTGAATTAAAATGATTCTTTTCCTAATAATACTCTTTATTTCATACTCATACTCATATTTGCATGCATTTTCATTTCCTTGGATACCAAAAAAAATACCACTGCAATCCCCATCATATGAATTCTGTATAGTGTTTGCGTTATTCATATTAAAATGTCTGGTCTAACGTTACTTGATGCATAAATGGTTGTATTGCAGACTAACCAATGATGAACTTTTATATAACCTGTCTTCAACTACTGCAAGAGCTACTTGGATAGAAGTGTATTATTTTCCACATGATACAGTTACCTTTCATTCACCGTTTTTCCATTATTTTACCAATATTAGCTGTCAAAGCAATGGGTCTATAGATTCCTGGATTTGTAATCTTAATATAATCAGCGCCTTCTTCCAGTTTAGTGGTAATTGTCCTTCTCCACAAATTTGATTGTACATTTTTAATAAAATATCTTTTGAAAATTCACTAAGCTGATTTGAAATGATAACTTTACAAGCTGAACGCTCTGCGCGCGGTCGCTGAGGTTCAAAACCTTTGACGTCACGTCCGCTTTAATGTAAACACACCCTCGTGTCACTGTTTTGATTGCGTTTACAGAGCCGAGCAAACGCATTATATTCTCTTTATTTCCTATTATGCTGTATAATACAGATTTTTCGCATTCAGAGTATAGAGCTGTGCTATAGTGCAGATTTACGCTTGGAGTTCAAATGTTTAATGTGACATGATGATGTCTTGTTTTAAGCTTGACATTATTCGATTACGATTGATGTTGTAGTCAGATATATTTTAACAGAACGTTTGCTGTCATCTTCTCATTCACAAACAAAGACTAGTAAGAAAGTAAATCACCCATAGCAAACATTTTTTGTCAACTAATTGCAAGTAGAGATTGAACAGTCATTTTAGATTTAACTGTCAGAGCTAAATGCTTTTTTAATGTAATAATAGGCCTAATAATTATAAAAAATACTACATATTTTATATAACTAATATTAAAACAATATTTTATAAAAACACATACATTTTAAAATAAAGCTATAAGTTTTCACCAATTTTTTTTTACCCTACTATAACTACTACTGTAATAATAGTAACAATTATATTATAGTCATCATCATTGTTGTGCATAAACTATTATGAATAGTTTTTTATTTATATTCTACTATATAATAATTTAAATGTTATTAATTTTTTAAAAATATTTTATTTTTTCAATTTTTTTTTTATTTAGACCTTTTTAGGTCAAAATGCTATGGTTTTCTTACTTAAGAGTAAGGTGTTTTTATGTGATTTGAGAAATGTATGCAAATAATGCACTGAACAGTTACTTTACCTGTAAAAGGCAGTTGTTTTCTGTTTAATTTTATCTGTCAAGGGGTGCCACTTATCAATATACCTTTAAAGAATATTAGAAAATGAATCTCTAATAGCTTCTCTCTGTGGTGTTTTACAGATTTTTTTATAAGATCCTTCCTCACATACGTCAGCATCTGTTAGCACACATATAGGGGTAAAGAGAGCTCCAGTGTTATTACACTAGTGTATGCTGTCACGCCTCCTGATTACAAATTGGTTTCATAGATGTTTAGCGCTGCATAATTAATGCTTCATCACGCGTGTGTGTTTTATCCAGCTGCACTGTTTCATTATTAGTACGGGAAATACAGTACATGAGGCTGATAATGAGTCTAGGGGAAGACGTCTCATGTTGGCTTGACTATTTAACACTCTTGGGTCAGTGGCATGTAGAATTGTTTTACAAACTGAATGCATGAAAAAACCCTTCCTTATTCTTATATAAACAGCTGATATATTTTAAGAATATAGCAGTGTGTTCTTTTTTTTTTATTGGTAATGAAGTTAAAAACCACACAGCCTAATTGGATGGAAAGTAGATGCTAGCTTTTAATGTGTATCAGATAATATGCATTCTTATTTATGAATGCACATGACTATTCATAGAAAAAACAAGGCTTATAGGGTAGGATCATAATGTTGGATAGATATTCTAGAGGTGAATTAAAGCAGTACATTTGTGTTTTGTAATAGTTAAAGGATAGTCCAATTATTTATTGTAAGTTTAGAAAGGTCATTACACATGGGGTAAGTTGTCACAACGGTAGTTCATAAAACAGTAAAAGTGTACATGGTAACATACAATATGAAATATAATCAAAAAATATTCCCTGACCTGTAATGAAAATTTGTTAATGGTTAATGTTTTATTTAAAACGTAGTTTCATTGTGGTCTGCTGTTATCAGGGTGTTTTCATTTTAGTCTGTTGGCTGAACTGTGATTTGAAAATGTTGGGTGATATTCGCGGTATGAACACTAGGTGGCTGCATTGAGTCATGATACACTTCTGCATCCTTACTGTTGACTTTGACAGGAACGTAGCAGTTTATAAATCTGGAAATGTGATACCGTTGAGGAAAAAACGTATTTTACATTTAGTATTTATGGAGTTTTTTTTAACTGTTCTAGTTCCTGCATGTTCGTTTTGTATCGCTGCCTACGGTTTAGCTTTTTAGGTTTCAGTAAATTAATAAATAAATAATTTGATACAATACAGTTTATTTATTTTCGTAAATACAAAAAATAAGTGGATATAATTTATTTTAATTTATGTAATTTATTTCCTTTTAATATGAAAATGGTGTTTATGGATATACGAAACAATTGAATTTTGCAAACGATAAAACAGTTTGTTGAACTTTTATACTTTTACCAGAGCCGCTGTTATAGTTGGCCTAGTCTTGCCTTGTATTCTCTTATTTACCGTTTCTGACACAAGAGAACTATTTTCCAGTTGAAGGCACGATGTGTCCCATCTGCCAGCGCTCCTGGACCCTTGAGCTCAAGGTGGGCCACAGAGACCCTGTGCTGAACCTGGAGGGACCACTGTGTCATGAAGCACATCCCGTAACAGAGCTTTAACATACTGTAGGAAACACAACACACTTACATATGTTAAAATGTTCTGAACAGCTCTGTTGTTTGTTAAACACACCTGGTTGTGTTCAGATACCAGATGAAAAATCAAGAACGTACAGCTGTACTGTGGAAATTAATTTAGGTTAATCTCTAAAACTAATTTCACTCTGTTTTAAAAAGATTAATTTGGTAGTTTGTACAGATAACTTTTCTTTGATGGCAGTGTCTTTTGATAAAGCATATATTATTGTGTATTTTATTGTATATCAGTATAAATCTATTTCATTTTGTTTTCCTAAAAATACACAGATCTTGTGTATATATATATTTGATACTTTTACTATTTCGTCTGGCTGTTATAAATGAATAACTACATCTAAAACATTTTGCATTTAAAACATTAAAAAGTAATTAAAAGCTTTTCACTCATAGTTACTGGTATGCTCAAGCATGTCATTCAGCAATGGAAGGCCAGGATACACAATGTGCATATTGTGTTAAAAGAGAAAGATTTCCATTTGATCAGACACAATGGAGGAAGACTTGATCTCCGCTTTGCAATTTCCTCTCCTTCGTTAGAGGAGCCAAACACGGTGCGAATAAATTTACTGCCAAATTAATTACCTTTTCCCCAACTTTAGACAATAATACCAGAAGCTGTCTGTCGGAACACATCTCTAATTATTTTATTAATGTTTGATTCACAGTTCAGGTACAGCGATTTCACATTTTTTATTAACTTTATTATACTTTGAAGTGAATGTGTATTATTATATATTAGATGATCTGAATTGAATTACCCAAGTGCCAAAATCAAATCAACAGATTTTTGTTTTCGTCTCACAGATATCGTTAAAAATTGAACAAATCTATTGTGTAATTGAAGCCACCGAGTTTTATTAATGAGCTTTTTGAAGCTTTCACTATTTGCCTCCTAAACCTCAAATGGTGAAATAAATGAATAGAATTTAATCACGCAGTCATACTGCATGAAGCTGTGCTTTCCATCATCACTTATGAGAGGAAAAGAATTGAATCTTTTTTTTTTTTTTAAATATATGTTTTAGAAACGCATGCAGTTTATAATTAATTTTAAGTTCAAAAGCAAACAATCTTTTCACTTAACTTTGCTTTATTCTGAGACCATGTATGCTATTTAAACTACACTACATTTCAATGTATTTATTTAATAATAATAATAATAATAATAAAAAGCATTATTATAATTTTAATTAATTATTTTGGTGCAATTTCAGTTGTTTGTTGCCTGGTGGTGATCTCTGACTCTTATCTTTATGAAAGACTAGTAGCAGGAAGCTCAATGTCAAACAGAAGCATGCATTCTGCAGGCATGGCAAACATTATTTAGACCAGCTTCTGTGGCCAGGGTATCAGGCTTGGGGGTCTGGAGCTGTATCAAGCCATCAGAGCTGGCTTATCCGGACTCCTGCAAGGCAATGCTTGCCTTCCCGTCTGGCTCCTGCTTAGATCCTGTCTCAAGGAAATAGGCACCAGACTGGCCACTGCTCCCTAAGACCCGTTGCGAACAAGAGGCATAATGTGGTTTTGTGCAGTGGACGTTGTCTATTGTAGATGATTTGAAATGCTTGACTAAACCACTGAGCTTGGTGAATGAGCATGTCTGAATTAGCTGTTTCTGAATTCATTTTTATTAGTTAATTAGTTAAGTCGCTACCATGTAGCATGTGCAAAACAGCACATTTTCTGTTTTATTAAGTAGCTTTCCTTTTATCACCATGTTTGGTTTCATATGAAATTATCCTATTAATGGCAGTTTTGTGGTGAACAAGCTTATAGTAGTTATCGGATGTAAATCATTAAAAAGGTCAGCTTGTCTCTCCTCTTTTGAAAACCTCCGCTGGAATTGAGCATATGCATGCTACAGCATCTGTATATGACTGATCTTATGGCTTATGATGTATGAAGTACTTCATATCAAATGAAGACCTTGTTTCTGGCTCATACTTCTTATCAAGCTCGCCTGTGATGTGACCTCGGCACTTAACTGGTTAAAGCGTGTCCGCAATCCATCTTCGGGACCCCCTGCATATTAACATTGATCTGTTGGAAATGAAGAACAGACGTGTGTTATCATTTACAGTGGGAAAATTTTTCTTTTCATGATAGATCTGGAGAGCAACATTTCTGACAAATGGCCTTTCTAACGTGTTTTGTTTTCCGTCAATAGTGTGGCTCTTCTCTGGATTGTGGATCAATAGAGGCAAACGCAATGTGTGGTTGGATTTAAAGGTATAGCTCAACCAAAAGTGAAAATTCTGTGATTATTTACTCGTCTCATGTCGAGGCAAACCTTTAAGTATTTCTTTTGCACGTGAAACACAAAAGGAGGGATTTAGAAGAATGTTCAAGCTTCTCTTTTCCATATAAAGAAAGAATGTGGTGGCCATGTCTGCTCCTGAGGGGGAAAAAAATGACTTCTACGTATCATCTTTAGTTTTCCATGTAAGAGAGAAAGTCATACGGCTTTGGATTGAGATGAGGGTGGGTAAATGATGGCAGAAATGTCATTTTGGGGTGAACTATCCCTTTAAGATTGCTCTTCAGTGGTTTCTTTCTTGCCTTTTGTACAAACTTTGGCAACAGTACTTTGCTTTTTATGTGTTAATACCCCTCTGTGTTTTTGAACAAGTCTGGAATATTCAATGGTGGGTAGTCCGTATGGGGGGGAAAGCGTTTTTACCAGTGAACATACATTTTCAGGACTGTTTCCAGAGCTTTTGGGTGTCTCTCATGTGTGAGACTGCTCAGTGGAGAGTAGACTCCCCTCGGTAGAAACATCTGTTGTAGAAGGGCCTGTCACTTTCCCTTTTGTAGGCTCTGTCTCTTCCTCAGACTGAGACTGTCATCAGGTTTGATCATTTACGCGGCTCAGAGAATAATGTAGCAGAATTGGGCATGCGTTCATGCAGTTGAGTAACTCTGAGCGTATACAGTTTTTCTCCTTCAGATTTGGTTTCGTGAAGAGATGTTGTTTTTGTCACCAAAACCAAAATTTGAAGAGTGAGAGATCTTTTTTTTCTTAGAATTTTTAATTGTGAGATTTTTGTGACAAGTTTTGACATTATACTTTAATTAAGCAACGACGGAAGCCAACGACTTGACTTTAATGTTGCATTTTATGTTGTGATTTTTCTGTTGTGGCAAAAATAAGATTCGTTAGGTTTAAGCTATTTGCGTGGACAGGCAGACTCATTCATTTACGCTCCGAGTTTTCATAGATAAAAATATCTGTGTCTAAAATGGCCCAAAGGTGTGGTGTTTCTCAAGACAAACAGGAAATGTTTTTAGAGCAGCACCACAACAGTGCCACAAGGCTCTTCACCTCCTGGTGTCTTCAGGTCAACTGCCATTTATCTTGTGTCAGAGAGCACCTTAAAGTGATTCTTCATCTTATCTTGACATTAGAGCCGCGTCAAAACATGATGTCTGTGCCACTGGAGAGAATCCATAAATAAAGGTGGAAATGCATTTTGAGCCAACAACTTAACCTTCATCTGCATTTATTAACACACTAAGGTTCTGCCATCACTCTGTATTTTCAAATCTAAGGACATAAGAATAAATTATGTGACATTTTGGGATAGTTCCTTCATGAAAATGTAGCTGTGGAATTGAAATCATCCCTCTGCATCCCTGTTTTCACACCTGGGTACTGGAAAGTTACTGTATATATGTGTGTGTTGTGTGTGGTAGCTCAGTGCATGCTATGAAAACTTAAAAAGTTGCTAAATTATTTAATGTAAATGTGTTCAAATTAAATTGTAACTGCAACTTTTAATTGCAATTTTATTTTTACTAATTGAAACTTCATGTCTCATAATTGCAGCTTTAATTTTTTTTTATCATACTTGTAACTTTATGACTCTGAATTAAGACTATGTTTTGTTAATGCTACCTTATACCACAATTGTGACTATTATAATTGCAACCTGTGAGTTCATTTAGTGTAAGTGTGAGTTTATATCACAATTGTAGTTCTGTATCTTACAATTGCAAGGTTATGAATGCAATTTTAACATTTATAGACTCATTGGAGCTATTTACGGTAACGGTTGCCTTATTTATCTCAAAGTGACTTTATTTTTTGCTTTATTTTACAAAATTGGGCTTCCACACTTTGTTGTGTGATATTCCTCATGAGCCTTTTGTACATTTTAGCATTTGATTTCTGTTGGGAACATTTTTTTCACTTCAATAAGATATTGACAAAGATTTCATTGTTACAACTATTATTGACACTTTAACAGTTGCTTTATTAATAGCTCATGGCTATCTCTGCACAGTTTGAGTAGTTAGAGTTGCCATAATTGGATTTGATTTTTTTGCTCCTTTGTTTATTGTCATTGTAAATGCTGCACTTTTTTTTCAGCACAAGACCTGCACAGCAAAATACACCATTCACAATTAGATTAAGCTCGGCCAGACCTTTGCAGTTGGATGCACAGGTGGTTACAGGGTTCGCTTGCCCTCTGTAAAGATTGTCTTGCTTATAAAAATAAAGGTTATTTCAGGACGAAAACATGCTTGGCTTCAGCGTAAGGGCCCTGTGCCTGCACTCTTGCCTGTCACCATATTGCTCATCTTGCACTGCGAGTGGAATTCCAGCCCCGGTCTGCCCGCTCTCTCGCCAATGTGTGTGTTTTGTTCAGAGACTGTATTCCATTCTTCTAACTTTGTTCCATTGACTGAGTTGCCCCGAGTGAGCTATGAGAGACGCTGGCTTTCTGTGCCAAAGGTACGCTAGCATTACTGTCTGAAGAAAATAAAGCTTGCTGTTTCGCTTTGCTGCCACCAGATGCAATTCGCAGCATGAAATACGGGCGGTAGTCTCTGGGCTCTGCGCTTTTGTGCAAAAAACATTGCAGGGTGCTTTCTACTCTAACCCACCATTTTCATTTTCAAATGATACAACTGTAGTAGTTTGTCTTTTTTGTATTTTTGTCTTTCGCTCATTGTAAAGCTCTGAATATTGATTCATTATTTTTTTACTATGAGGGTGTCAGAAAATAGTAAAGATGCTAAGGAGTATATTACTTAATCATTTTATCCTAACTCCTATAATTAAAGATGCAATGGATTTTCTCATCCAATTTTAGAATGTATTCATTATTTTTGTTCCATTAAGATGATGCTTTCTTTGGGGTGGTTTGAAGTTAGAGTGAAGTAAAGTGCCCTGTTGTTGTAGATTTGCACAAAATAATAATAATAATAATCATGAAAAAAAGTGATTACACGTTCCTGTCTTTTTCCATGGCTAATTACCATATTGCCTTTCCAGGCTTCTGGTTTGTACGATTCCACACCTGCTATAAAATGCTAAAATGTTGTCTTTGTGAGACAACACTAGTTACTTTTTGAACTTACTGAGCTTCCCCCTTCCACAAAAGGTTAAAGTGTGTTTGTCTGCAAGCTGTTTTAACGGGTGTAGTTGTTTTAGCCTCGCTTTTATTGACACAAACCTTTACAATTTCTGTTTATACTTGCAGTGCATGTGTTACGGGTACATATAATATTTTGTATATTTTTAAAGGTTATTTTTCACTTGTATCTGGTATATACTGTATAGAATTGTGAATATTCAACTTGAGAAATATTATAATTACTTGCTGTTTGTGTTTTCTTTAATTAGTTTACTAGCAATTTCTAAGTAAAATTGTTTTCTGCACCTTTTTTTTAGTGAGTGCTTGGGTGGGCTTTGTTCAGACAATTAAATAATAATTAAAATGAATAAATAATAATTTAATTTATTTTAATGTAAGAAAAAAAAAAACTATTCTTGGGTCACAGTGTTGCTATTTCTGTTAGATAATTAATATTGAAGCTTCCTCAAGGTGAAAAAGGCAGATCAGAAAGGCTTTTACATGCTTCAGATTTTCAGTGGAGCCCATGTCATTTTCATATTGATTAATTATCTCCCCCTCTGACGTTCCAGCAATGAACTGGCCCCTTCTCTATCTTGGAGATATATTTTATCTTCCTCCACCATTCATGTACACATTTATTGAATGTGGAGACCTCAGGATTCATCTTTTGGCCACCATAGAAGCATAACTAATGGCAACATTAGAGTGGTTTTGTGAACGAGGCGACCGGATGCAGGTTAACCAAGCAAGAAATAATCTAGGATTTTATATCCTGCATGAACGAGCATAGGATATGCCAGGAATAAATTCATCCCCCCAAAAAATTTGGGAGGGTGCGCTTTCAATGGGACGGTTTTTGGGGAGTCGGATTGCCGCCGCTGATATGAAAGGAAGGGACTTGTATACGCATGTGTGGCGTTTAAAAGCAGATAACCGCTGTCAGTTTAATGTTTGGTTGAGGTCAAATGATCTATTTTGTCTCTGACCACACGTCTAGACAGCTGCCATTTAGAACTTCACGTTTCTTTGTGTGCATTCAAGACTTGGCCGTTTTACTCCTCCTGCCCAAACAAGGATTTTTTTGAGCGGTTGACATTGCCACACAAGCTGTCTGTGGAATCCCCTTTAATTAAAGTGACATTTGAAGCTTTTCTTGGCCACTAATAAACCTGGAAACCCATTAAGATCTTCCTAATTACTCCGTTTGGGAGGAAGGAGAAACACATGGGCAGCCAGTGCAGGGGTTAGCCCGCTGGCATTTGGCCCCAGAAGCTTAGAGCCACACAAAAGAAAATGTCCCCTCGGTTACCCATCCCTCCCAGCTGAGCTCTGCTCCCCCTTGTGTTTTCGCTCGCGATGAATGGAACTATATGACATGTCAGTCTTAGAGTGTCCATTCATGGAGTTGAGGGAATGTGTGAATGAAGCCTCTTAATTAGAGCGGCCTCCGAGAGTCACCTGACTCGTCATTAAGGTGGCATTAAGCGAGCCCTCTGTTTTAATGTGACCAAGGGAGGAAGCGTCTCTCTTTGTGTGCATGAGTCGGGAATGACAGTGAAGTGCTCGGACCGAGATGAATCGGAAGCTATAGTGTAAGGGGTAGTTCACCCCAAAATGTAAGTTATTGCATTACGAACTTGCACTCATGTTGCTGTGTGGCTTTCTTTCTTTGGAGGATCACAAAAGAAGTTATACTTAAAGTGATCTTTAACATTTTTTTTCCCCAAATCAGTAAAAACCAGTGGGGGTCCAAGTGTCTGTTTTGTACCCGTTGAACTTCATTGTGCAACCAAAATATTCCTAAAAACAATTCCTTGTTTTGAATTCTGAGTTAGTCCTAAACGTTTGGACATAACATGACAGTGACTAAATTTTTTTTTGGCTAGTTTCATTTAATTTATGGATAGAATATTGCAGAATATTCTGCCAAATGAAAGGTTAAGAATTGTCATGTTAAAAGCTTGAGTACTTTATGTACTTAATAAATTGCCCTTTTATTTTACTTTTAGTATACTAAACTAGTAATAGTCTGGTAAAGTCTGAACAATTAATTTTGTACTTGCATTTTAATTGTGCGAAAGTAGCACTGACATCCAATTAAAGATATACTAAGTATATTTGATTACGCTAAAGTGAAACTATTGCAAGCCTACTTCAGATACACTTTAAATATTTTGCATTTGAAGACCTATATTATTCAAAGATCATAGAATTCTCATCAAAAGAGACACACTGACTTAATATTAAAAAAAATTTGCACAAGAAGTACACCCAATAGTTATCTGTCAGTAAATATTTATATATATTTTAACTATATTTTGTGTGAAGTATTTTAAATGTATTACTTTCTACCAGGGTTGGTTTCGGCTGGAATTCTTTAAAAGAATTTTGCAGTTGAGGGAATTAGTAAATTATGCTAAATAGGTGTTTATATGTAATAGTATTTTATCTTATCTGATGTTTTTTTTCTTAGGTTGAACTGTAGGGCACCAAACGTGACTCGTGAACCCACTTGTCTCCCAAAATGGCTGCTGCACAAACAAATAAAGATGATGAAATTCTCTTATTGTCATTTCTCTGCGAGAAGCTCACGTCTAAACAGCCCTCTGGTGTTTTCTGGTACAAACAGGCTGATGTGTGTTTAGTGCATGTCCTAGTCGGCAGATTAATGACATTAACGAAGTTTCCATTAGGCCAGCGATGGGGGGAGACAGGGGCGTCCATGCGGAAAGCCACATGACTGAAGCACTGATAAGAGAAAATGAAACACATCTCCGTGGGCCAAGAGGGGCCAGGAAATGCCACTCCAAATTAGCCGCCGGCCCAGTTTGTTGTTACTTCATTAGCCCAACAGCCTTGGGAAAAATAAAGAGGGAGGTTACGACCTCTCCTGTGTCCAAATGGGAGGCCCAGAAGAGAGTCTCTCCAAAGTTTGCCTCTCTCCCTCACCCTGCTCTCTCTCTCTCTCTCTCTTTCTCTCTCTCTCTCTCTCTCTTTCTCTATCTAAAGACAGGTGGCTGGGAGGGATGTTCCTGGCACCAAACCAGAAATGACAAAAACCACACTAGATAACAATTTATTTAGCGCTCAAACACAGGCCTGGGGATAGCCATCAGGTAGCGTGCCGCCCAGCGCCAACACGGAGCAAGAAGGCCATCGATGCAGAGCTAAGAGCAGAGCCGGGCGGCTTGCTTTGTTTCACGTTTTAGCATGCTGAGATATTTTAAAAAAAAAAAGCTCAAGTTCCACAACTTCGGTCCACAACTAAGCTCTTGGTGTTGCTTGTACAAAACCCCTTTACACCAGCTAAAACCCGAACAACCTTAGCCTTGAGTTGTGATCAGGTTTCTGTGTTTTTGGGTCTGCATTAGCTTAGCATATTTGTGGAAAACAAAACCCCTTGAGGCATAGTGCGGCCCTTGTTGTTGGTAACGTGAGTGCGATAGCAGCTCCTCATTTAGCCGTTGGTGACTTTATTAAAGTGTATAGTTTCAGACCCCTGGTGCCTTAGCTATTGTATTCTCACCCCTCTATAGCAGGGTTAAGTCCTCCGCTGCTTGTGAATACACAAAACACCTCTCAGCCACATTGACTGCGTTCTAATGCATTCAACTCACACTGAACGAGAAGTGATTGTTGCTCTTATTTGTCCTGGAGTTAAATGACATAAATGGAAATCTTAATATTGGTCTTCTTTTGTTCCCGTTTCAAAATATTTGACAATCATTGATTGTTAAAGGGGTCAGTTACATATTGGGTTGTCAATTTAGTGTGATATTATTTGAAAATAATGTGATCAAGAAATGCACAAAATATTTGTTAATTGACTACAAAATTTTTGTTAGTACTTCGCAAGTCAGAACAGTCTGAGGCTGTAATAAACAACATTACAGGGATCTTGAGAAGTGTTTTAAGTATTGTAAGTGTTGTAGTGTTGGACATAAACCAAACAAGAATTTTTTTTTTTAACCAAAATTGAATATATATATATATATATATATTGAAATATATATAGTATAAAAAACTATAACACAAGATTTTTTTTTCCAACCAAAATTGAAAAAAAAAAATTAATTAAAAAAAAAAAAAAAAAAAAAAAATATATATATATATAGATAGATAGATAGATAAAATAATATATATTCAAATATATATATATAGTATAAAAAACTATAACACACAAACTTATATTTTCAGTCATTTATTCTGTTACATATTTTCTCAGCAAATGCTAATATGGGATTAATTTGATTAGGTTGCAGTCAGTATATTTTTAAAAACGCTTTTAAAATAAGTCTCCTATGCTCACTAAGGCTGAATTTATTTAATGGTAAAACAATAATTCTAAAATATTAAGCCTACATTTTGAAATATTGATTTTCTATTGTAATATATTTTAAATGTAGTTTATTCCTGGGTTGGACATATCATTGTCTTCAATGTCACACAATCCTTCAGAACTCATTCAAATATGATTATTTTGTGTTTAAACGTATTTTATATTGTTATCAATGTTGTAAAAGATTGTTTTGCTTATTATTTTTGCGAAAACTGTGATACTTTCCCTCTCTGAAATTCATTGTTGAATAGAAAGTTCAAAAGAAATATTTAAATTAAAACTGATCTTTACTGATCAATGTAATGCATCCTTGGTGAATAAAAATACAAACTCCTTTAAAAAAAAATGTAAATAAATCTTATCCCAAACTTTTGAACAATAGAGTAAATTATTATTGTTAAAAAAGAAAATTCTATAAAGCTCAAAAATGAATGTTAATAATAATTTTAAATAAAGTTGAAATGTGACTCTACACCCAGACATCCTGCACGAATATACATGTTTATCTGCCCTGATCACAGATGTGGTTGTCTGAGGTGGATGAGGTATAGTTTGTACTATGTTCACAGAGTTTTGCTTTGCCAAGTACCCAGTGGAGGGGAAGACACACGGAGGCCTGTCTGATCTCAGGTGCTAAGTGAGCATGTAATATTCACCTCTGGGCTGAAAGGCAATCAGTGGCCAGCAGTTGGGAAATTACAGCGATGAGCATAGCAATAACGCTCTGTAACGCTTGAGTGTGCGGATGCTTGTTGTATCGTGGTGCACTTAAACTTAAATATGCTGTGGATGAGTTGCTATACTTCATGGTTTTTATGTAAAGCCGATGATAGAACTGTATTTCACTCTCTGCTCATAAATTTGAGGCATTAATGCTTTATTCTTCGAGGAATCAATTTTACAATTATGATTTTTGGATGTTTACATCTATGTGTTTGGACATAGCTCAGTGTAGCCTAAATGACCTGTCTGTATATTGCTTATAACTCCAAACCTGGAGTGCTTTTAGAGAGTAATCGAGAAGTGTGAAACACTTGCTGTGTTTTAACCTCTTGTGTGAAAATTGTCATGCCAGCCGAGCACATTGAATCTATATTTGGTTTTTAATGCATGATATAGGTTCACTGTTGATGCTCAATGTTTTGTGCCCTTTAGAAGATTGCTATAGAGTTGAAATTTGAGTATTAAAATGCAATGCATATTAATATGCGAGACATTTTAGGATTTAGTCTACAAATATACGGTTGATGTTTTATGTGTGAGGTTTGCTGTAATGAGGAAGCCATTAAGAGTTGATATCAGGAAATACATTTGCAGTGATGTTCCGATATAAAGTACATATGTCTATATTTGATTAACTGAGCTATCAAACAGTTCCCTGATTGAAAAATAAACAATCTCAGTGGAATTGTGTTTGTCAAATATTAATTATTAATTTGCAAAAGCAGCAGCTGGTATTCCTCCAAATGTCTAATCCAAGAAGTATCCAAAAATATTTAGGAAATATAAGATTGCATATCACTTGCTACTGTTAATATGAATGCAATATAGATTATAACAAACCCTGTAATACTTTAAATATATCAAACGTATACATGAAATGTTTTAGTGTTCCAAATGTACTTATTTTGCACACCGAAATCTATTCTATTTTCTAAATAAGTGTTTGGTGTTGGAAACATGTCAGATGTTGTATTTCAAAAGCGTAAATATATCAGTTGGGTTGCAAATTTGTAATCTTTTTCTTGCTAAGGAAATTTTGCAAAGAAAAATGTTGCATTGTCAAGCTGACTCCTAATTGTCAAGGCCATTTTGGGCACCAGCGCTAGTATTAGTTCTGTTTTCTTTGAGTTTCATTAGCTCCCCACTGGAGCCAAAAAGCTCTTTAGTGGTGATGGCTATTGTTGGTGGCCTGGTTACAGCTCCACTGAGCACGCAATAACATTTTATGTGCTTGAGACGAGACTCGCTTCTTTGAGTGTTCCTCAGGAGCCGGTGGAGAGGTCATTTATACCCACTGCTCACTCTGGAGATCTCTACCTCTCCATCTCAGCATTTTGGAGAACAAAAGCAAAGAAAACAAGTTATTTTAAAGCAGACGTGGTCCTCAAGACAATATCTTGAACTGAAGTCTTTGTCAGGGGAACGACATGAGTTAGATTTGTATTTTATTAATTTCTTTTTCTATAACAGCAACACACAAAAAAAAATGTTTTGCTGAGGTGGTTTTAAATAGAAAACTAATAAAGCATTTTTGATTTTGACTTGCAAGCCAGTGTATAGTAAAACATAACAGCAGCAACAGATACTCCACCTTTTCTCAGCTGTGTAAAATGGTTAATTATTGATTTACAGAGTGTTTATCAGGGTGCTGTAATTTCCAGACCCAAAGTGTCTGTGTAGACAATCGGGAACCAGAGAAAATGGCTCTTCACATTCAAAGCCATGTGTTATTTAGCTTTGTGGGCTGTTAAGCGGCTGGGAGCGGGACTGTGTAGCGAGTGTTTACGGGAGGTGGAGTAAGTGTGGGATCAAGGTCATCTCTGAGCAACGCTAGAGTGATGGGCCGTCAAAGAGAGCAGTGAAAGAGCTCTGACAGACACAAGAGGGCTTTTATTGACTTCAGTGGTGTTCCTCAGGTAACAGTGAGGCAGAGTCTTTTATCTCTCTTCTTCTCTGTCTCTCCATCTGGAGTTACCTCCTGCTGTGTGGGCCTCTTTACCTTTACCTGTCCCCAGTATATGCACATGACTCAAACATTTGAAATTTTGCAGGTAAATTAGTGTAGGGGCTGTTTCTCTATATTTTAAAGAACATTTGTATTGAGAGAATTTGTTCTAGAATTAACTTTAGTTTTAGAAGCGGGGAGGCCAAGTAGGGTACGCTTTGCTCAGTGCTCAGTTTACTGATACAAACATTATTTTTGTAGCATTGCTCTCAAAGAAAACTACAGTTCATCGAACACACATTGACCTTTTGTGACAACATGCCCCTTGTGTGGACTAAGTTGTTGGGGACGTAACAATGGGAACAATGTTATTACCATAAATAGCCTCAAGGCTTGTTAACAAAACTGAAGCAGTAAAACATGTTTGTAAAAACAATTCATGAAACTGCAAATTTTTAAAGATGGCTTTTTGGATATATATATATATTTTTAATTGTATTGATATTTATTTATATGTCAAATTTAAATCGAATCAATTTTAATGTTCTATTAAAAATCAAATTATACTAAAAACCGATTGACCTAAAAATGTGACAACTTACCTATAAATATGAAAAATACCTTTCTTCTGAAAATACATACTTGCACTTCTTATAAAATATAGCTACATTATATTGACAAATTTGTGGGTCAGTAATAAGAAGGAATTAATCATTTTATTTAGCAAGCACATTTGAAATTAATACAAATAAATATTTATTCCATGTAAATGTTCGTTTGAACCTCTTTGAAGCGTTCTAAAAAAAATGTATGAAGAGATTTGACAATTTCCAAAAAACGAAGATATTGAGCAACATAACTGCTTTCAACATTAATAATAATAATAAATGTTACTTAAACATCATATAGGATCATGTGACACTGAAGACTATTTAACTTTGAAAATTCAGCTTTGCCATGACAGAAATGAATTACATTTTAAATGTTAAAATAGAAAACACTTAGTTTACACTAATAATATTTCAACTTGCTACAGTTTTAACTTTTTATTATTATTTTTTTTTACAAATAAATGCAGCCTTTGACAAAAGAGCACAGGAGACTGTTCATTTAAAAAAAAATAATAAAAACTTTAATAACAGCAAACTTTTGAACGGAATCTTAATGTTATTGTGTTCACATGTTCATCAATCAAACTTTATTTATAAAGCACTTTAAAAACACTACAGTGGGCTGCAGAACTGTACACAATATAAAACATAGAATAATAAAAATAAAAATGAAAAGAAACCATAGAAAACTAAAATACCTTTTAATACTGTTTAATATGTAATGCTGTTTACGCAAGAGCTAAAACAAAAATGTGATTTCTTTTGGTAAGATGTCATTTTAAAAATGTATTGCCAACATACAAAATCACTGCTGATGAAAACACACTTTTCAACACATCTTTCCTGTGTGACATCTTGACCCAGTTTCACTTATTAAAAAGATTTGAGAAAGTTAGGAGGATTATAATACAAAATGTAATCTTAAAAGCACAAACCGAAATGGGTAAGGGTCTGGAAGAGCCTGAAGAGCTTGTTAAATCTGGCCGTCAGTGGTGTGTGTGTTAGCTCAGGTCTGGCGTGGTGTGGGTGAGACTCGGCGATTTGAGCGGCAGCGACAGATGCCGTATGGTCGGTGGTATTCCCAGCAGAAAGAGGCGCCCCTGGGGTCTGTTGACATCTGACAGTACATCAGGGATCAGCAGTGACACTCTCATGTTCTGATGCCATCGTATACAGTATGTCAGTGATCACATGTACCGGCCCGTGCTGAAACACACGCGAGGTAGTGTCATCTGTCTGCGGATGTGTTCAGCTCTTCACTGTTTAGTGCACATTGAAGATGTGTTATTCTGGAGCTGTGAGGTGTGGACTGAAACCTGTAGTGTGTCAGTAGCAGCGATAGGCTTGATTCCTGCCAGAATGGAATCATAACATTACATTATTTTAATGTTGTTTAAGGCATGAAGACATGTATGATTTATAGCAGTGTAGAAATAGTTCTCATTTCTAGTGTGAAATATTTTTTTATTGAATTTTTAAACACACCAAGGTTTAGAATTTTTCAGTGATGATGTTGATGAAATAATGTTTGGGCATGAATGTTATGGCTTGATATAAGCTGAAGTATTTTAAAGAAGAGTGTTTAAGGAACTGCATTGCCTATGTTTGACCAGTTGAGGCCATGCTTTCCCCAAACTGGGCAGACACAGTGAGACCGGAGGACGGATAGTCTGCATCTGTTCTTCTCAAACAGAGAAAACCTCTTTTAGCCCTCCTCCTCATTTTCATATTGAGCAACCGTGTTCTTGTATGCAGTCAGTTATAGACAATCACATTATTTATGCACATAATTATTTTAGCATATTTTGTTACGATACATTTTATTTTATTTAATTTTTGGTTTATTGATTATTTTACTTTATTTATTACTTTATGTATTATTATTATGTTATTTTATTTTAGATTTCTTAGTGGTTATCCATGAATGTTTAGTTTTTTTGCTCAGTCATAGCTCAAATTTGTTTTTATTAATTAATTTATTAATTACATTTTATTTTATTTTTATGTTTCATTGTTGAGGATTATGAATAATCTATTTTTTTTTTTTTTTGGTGGGTTGTGCATTTTTTATTATTTGTTTTAATTAAATTTTATTTTTATGTTTTTATTTAATATTATTTTATGTTATGTAAAATTTTACATATCTTTTACATAATAAAATGTTTAAATTTGTGTTTTTTTTTCTGATCAGTCATGAATCAGTTTAAGTATTTGTATTTTATTATTTAATATATTTTTTTTATAATTTTTATTTTTTTTAACCAACGCTTAATTGCTTTTTTGTCTGTCATAATTTTTTTGGTCTGCCATGATTTTCAGGCTTAGGTATAGGACCCCCATGCAGAATAGAGGATTGGAGACAATTTCCCTGTTGAAAGGTGGTCTACCTGTGCAGGCCAGGCCAGGGGCAGCTGCATGTCATTTTTGTCCCAGCCAGCCAGGGTCTGTCAATTAAGGGAACACAGGGCAATCTGTGGCCACTGAAAGAGATCCCCTCACCCTGCTTGCTGGCAGAGAGACGGGCCTTTGTTCACTGGCATGTCTCACATACTTTCTGAGGCCAGATAAGCCCGGGCTTCATGAAACCCGGCTTTATATTTGGCCACTGTAATGTCCCCACGAGGGCAGAGCGTAGTTAAGAAAGCACAGGCAGTGAAAAGGTAATATTCCCCTCCTCATTACGGGGTCGGCAATAAAAGCCACAGGTTAGGTGGTCCTGAAGTCTGGCTCTGAATATTTGCTGAATGATGCACCCCCCTCGCACCCCCGCCTCACCTCCTCCCCCTGGCGGTGTAGAAATAAGCTGGGAAGCTAGAGGGCGGCTTGGTTGTTTCCTGAAATCGGATTAGCAGCTACTCTACACTTAGATCTGCAGGGAAAGGGGCTTTATTTGAGCCAGGCTCAAGACCACCCATCAGGTAAACAGGTACATTAATGTAGGCCTAAAGAGAGAGAGAGCAAAAGTCAAGGGGAAAGAGAGCGAGCGAGAGAGGAAGAGTGAAAGATTCGGTCAGTGATAGGGCGTTCTCCATTGAGGCTAATGCCCATTTTTTTCCCCTACTGATTTCCACAGAATATTTTTAATTTAAAGGGAAAATGTTATTTGACCTTCAGAGACAGGGGCAAATATTGTCCGATTAATAGAATGCAAACTGTCTCTATTTTTTATTGTTTATTTTTTTAGTTCTAATATTTTATAAGGAAAAGTCTACACCCAAAAAAGAATTGTACTTACACTCAGGCCTTTCAAGATGTAGATGGTTTTGTTTCTTTATCAGATCAGATTTTGATAAATTTAGCATTAGATTGCTTGCTCACCATTGCAGTGCAGTCTTCTGCAGTAAATGGGTGTTGTCAGAATGAAAGTCCAAACAGTTGACAAAAACATCAGAATAAGTCCCACATAATCAACACGACTCTGTGTAACAAACGTGTCATTATTAATACATTTTACCTTCAAATCATTGCTTCTGGCTCTAAATATTGCTTTCTCACGGTGCAAAACTCACAAACTAAAAACATTCTAAACGAGTCTATCAGTGGATTTAGATGTGAGAGGACAACAAGGGACAGACTTTTTCATTGGAGGAAGCATTATTATGGATTATTATGGCTGCATATTTTGGCTAGAACTGACTCTTTTCATGTTGGCTTTGTTTCTTACAGATAGGCAGCTTTTCAGTTCACAAGATATTAATTGATGGTCTTACGTTTTGTGGATTACTTGTGGATTTTTGTGATGCTTTTATCAGCTGTTTGAGCTCTTATTCTCACGGCACCCATTCACTGCAGAGCAAGGGATGTAATGCAAAGTTTCTCCGCACGTGTTTTCTGATAAAATGCTAATCTACATCTTATTAGCATTAGGGTGAGTGAATTTTCAGCAAAATGTTGTTACTGAGAGTCCTTTAAAAAAATCAAAAAAAGAAAGCATTTTAGATTTTTCTTTTGTTAAATTTCAGATTTACGGCTCTTATTTTCTATGCGATGCACCCCTAGATCCCTCATGCGCCATGATATCTAAAGCCTGCCATGTCGTAGCACCACCAAAGCATCCAAAGGAAATCCCTGAGTGCTCCTGAAAATGAGTTTTTGGCAAGTTGCTTGAAGACATGCTCTTCCCTGCAAGCCACCCAGGCTTTGTTAGCATTGCTGGCCTGAGCCTGGAGCCTTCAAGACACCTATTATGCCTGACTCAGTGGGGCAGAAAGCGCAAGAGCCTTTTCTGCAGTCATGTGGCCACAGTGGCATTATACACAGTTGAGTATTAGATATTTTGTGAGTCATATAAACAGTGCAGAGGACTGTGAGGCTGCCTGGAGAAGTTTTGATAATTGGGAGTTATATAAGTGCCCAAATCCTCAGCGGAGGCTTGGAAGAGTTTTTTTCCCCCTTTCTTTCCTCCTATTATGTATTTTTGAAAAGCCAAGACGGCCTCACAGTGGAGGTGACAAATCCTTTGACATAAACTGTTGTGTAAAGGTTAGGGGCAAAGCAAAGTCCTCAGGAAGAACGCTGCTAATTGCCTCGTCCGATTAAGGTTTTTTTTTGTGGTCTGTGTTTTACAAATGAAATCAGCTCTTGTATTCACCGTTGAGTCTTGTTCGGTACTTAATGCTGTTGTATCCGCGCTGAACGGTTCACTCACTGATGTTGTTGTCAACATCCACAGACGAGGTATGTGCCGGTTGGGTGCCGGGCCGGGAGAATGGAGATTTTATTAATCAGTGATGGGCAAACTGCAGCACGGTCAGCTGTCAGGAGGGAGGGTCAGACAGGGGCTTCCTTAAAAAAGCAGACAAAACGTCTCTTATTTTTCAGGAGACTGTTGCTACAACATGGCACTCGGGAGCATTTGTATTTAAAATGCGGGTATGCGCTCTCCCTCCCTTGTGTCTTAATGCATGAACTGTTAGCCACCTTGCTAATATAATACAATATAATATAATATAATATAATATAATATAATATAATATAATATAATATAATATAATATAATATAATAAATTATAATACAATACAATACAATACAATACAATACAATACAATATAATATAATATAATATATGTATATTGTAGCAATAGCCAAAATTATTGATGTTTTATTTGTGCCAAAAATTATTAGGATATTAAGAAAAAAAGATCATGTTCCATGGATATTTTGTACATTTTTTATTAGCAATATGCATGGCTTAGAGAGTCATTTTTTTGTAGGATGTATTAAGTTGGGATGTACAAATCTCAGTTCCCAAAAATGTATCCTTATGGGCACTGCTTTGTGGTCCAGGGTCACATATAATATAATAGGGCCCAGGTCTATGGTCACATATATAATATAATATAATGTTATGTAATATCTATAAAAAAATATTATACTTAAAAAAAGGTCCAGTCTCTGAAATATACAATTCTTTAATGTTCACTGTCTTATCTTGTTGACTTTCATTGCCCCTTTTCTTCATCCCCCTCCGGTTGTGGCCCCAATTATAAACAACATGAATTTTCCCCAAAGCGGGTGCATCCTCCTGCCCTGTACAGCTGGCCGGTGTGAAGCTCTGCTCTCTAGCTGTCTATCCCCCTGCCACCCCAGCTGTGAGAGAGGAGAGTGGCTGGAAAAGGACGGCAGGCTGAGGCACTCAGGCATGACCCTGACCATGTCAGGCCGTGTGTGCTGGGGGCATAGAACTGAGTGCCTCCAGCGGTGTGTTTTACCAAGCTCACAAACAGGGATTTAGTTGCCAGCAGAAACCACTCCACCTTCTTTCATACAGCCCTGAGAGATCTGTTCATCTCTCACACAGCTTTGCATCTCTTGCCTTCGGGATGTGACCGACAGCAAAAACACAGCCTGTTTTAAATCCAGTATCTCTCTAACCATGTATTTTTATTTATTTATTTTTTATATATCGACATTTTTTTTTTTTTTTTTTACTCATCCTCATGTTTCAAAAACAGTATGTATGTGGAACAGAAAAGGATGTTTTATGAAATTAAAAAAGGCAAAATCACAATAAAAGCGTGCTATATGACTCACATCACTATATTTTGAATCTTCTGAAAATAAATAGCTTAATATGCGGAATACATTGAATTTAAGCCATTATTCACAAAAAATGTCCTCTTTGATAAGTCACATACTAAATAAAGGTGTAGATGCTGCCGTTTCAACACATCTCAACCTTTCACTCTAGATAGCGTAAAAGTCTTTAGTCATTGTCCATCTTAACAATCCACCATTTGTGTGTTTTAGTTCAACCAAAACAATTAAATTCTGTGATCATTTACTCACCTTCCACTTATTTCAAACCTTTATTTTCTGTTGAACACAAAAGAAGATATTATGAAGGATGTTGGAAACCAAACAGTTGCTGGTAGTCATTGACATCCATAGTAACATTCTATTCAATGGAATTGAGGGTGAGTAAATGGTGACAATTTTTTTTTGTGTGAGCTAGAAAGCACCTACCTATCCCTTTGATTCCTTTGTAATACACATTAAATTATGCATAACTTACTGTTTTTTTTTTTATACCTTCTTTTTGTGGTTGATTAAATGAAATATAATGCAAATGCTGATAATTTCATTAATGTTCTTATAATATTACAAAATATTATTATTATTACTCGTAATAAAAATATGAATATTAATTATAATATTGAGAAATAGTGAGTTTTATGAGGTGAATGAGAATCTTTTCTGTGTGGGCTTGTCTCTGCGGGTGGTTTTGCTTGGCACAGAATTCAGCTGAGAAGGCCAGCCTGGGGCAGAGGCTACTGGTTAAGCATTTTCACGGTGGATTTGAAATCAGATTATATATGGGTCCGCTCAATTGACTTAATGGATTTTAAGAGACTAGATCCTATTAATAACAGCGCCGCCCCTGAGGCCACTCCGCCACCAGTATCACGATAATCTAGCATGCAAATTAAATCCTACCTCAGTATGCTTGTCTATTTAATGTAGTCTTTTACTTCCCCTTTATTTGTTTAGATGTAATATAGTTTCAACGACGGGCCTCTGTACCTTCAGCCAACCCGAGGAGCAGCAGTAATTGCTGAGGAAAATGAAGTGTGTTTTGGGGCTCAGGACGCCTGAGGACGAACTGTGATCATCATGTACGAGCCAGTCGTATTCTGTCATTCCTCTTTCTTAGATCCACTCTCATTTTCCTTCTGTTCTCCGCCATCTCTCAGTGGGGATTAGGAAACGCCAGCCACTTAGGACTCTAATCCAAGCAAGTGCCACTGTTTGCTCTGTAACTGAGCTTATCCTGTTTTTTCCCTTTCCTCTCCCGCTCTTCTTTTTTAACTAATGAGAGTGTACTTTGCCTTATTTCTTTGCATCCTGTTACTGTACGCCTTGTTAGGAGTCAAAGGTACACAGCCTCACATGCGGCGCATACGTTAATCGGCTTTGGTCTTAATGATGACGGAGATTATACAGCGTATAGAGCTTTGACTTTCAGTCTCTGGGTGGTGTCCCAGACCCACCTGCATGGGGTTTGAGCTGCAAACACATTATACTCTGATCAGAAATTAAAGTTTAACTCGGCTGGAGGAGGAAATTCCCCAGGAACTGTAGAATAAACGGCTGCACATTATCTTCCTCTTAGCACAATGCCCAGTTTACGTGAAATTTATTTGTTCCTTATGGCCGGGGAATGATTTCTAATGTGTTATCTGCATCGCAAAGTAAGGGGATGTTTTTCCTAAAATGCTGTTTAAGATTTTATTTATCCATTAGCTTTCAGAAAATTGAATCGAGCCGCAAAAGTTGGGAAATTAAATGAGTTGTATCAGTTGTTTGCAAATAAATGCATAATTAACTTAATCTATATATAAGTGACGTAGTTTATAAACAGTGTCTTTCATTTTGAGGGTATGTTCTTTTTGGCTGTTTCTCAATAACATGTTTTGACAGTTATGTTATTACACGTGTAGAAGAGCAACAGATAGCTTCGGATACATTTCAGGTATTGACAGACTGAAGTAGGCTAATCACAGCGCCGCCACTGGTTCAAAAAAAAAAAAAAGAGAAAAGAATATTTCCTGTTTTCCAGATATCAACATCCGGCCAAATAAAAATAAATAACCACCTTTCAAACAAAGGTATGCTCGAGAGTGTGCACCTCATTTCAAGCACAATTAACTTGAAATGGAGTGCTGTAGGATCAATAGTCCCCAGTTGATCCAAGGGGGCTGTCACTCTGTGGAAATGGCACACATATGGTAATACCCCAGCTTAACAACAACTTAGAGGATTTACTGTTGCCGTTTTCAGACCAACATGAATAACAAACAGTCGTCCACCCCCTGGGAGCCATTTTGTTTTATCCCAGCTTCAATTAATCTTTCTGGGGGAGGATACCATTTAAGATAAATAACAGGGGGAGCTAAAGAGGATGTATTGGGGAACTAAACAGTAAAGTATGCTAATTATGAAAATGAAAACCTTTTTTTATGTAAATGAAATGCTTTTTCTTTTAAGCTGTACTGTGCGTCCAAGTAAGAGGCAGAGGAAGATTTTTCCATTGTTATGCAGCCAATAAATATTTGTAGCCTAAAGCCCTCTTCAGCGTAGGGAGTATTTATACCCAGGTCAGCTTATGATAATGTATGTATATATTATTGTACTCTTGTACTATCTGGTTATTCAGCAAGTTTATAGTGAACAGTATTCAAACACACAAAATACATACTGAAAATACATAATCATAATTCGGTGATTTATAATGAGTGCATAGGCTGTTTATAAATGTGCTTTCAGTAGTTTGGTGCTAATTTAAAAAGTTTCATACATTAAGAAAACATATTTTGTGAAAATTCACCTGAATTTTGTACACTCGTATGAGACTGAGGAGTGATCTATATTACTTTTTTATAAAAAACTACTACAGTGTATTGTTCCTGGTTCAAATGACATGTCCCACTGCCTTTCAGTAAATGTGCACGCTGTTAGTGTTTGGTAAACAAGTGTGAACATTGGTATGGCAAATGAAAAGTTGGAAGGTATGATGAGAGAGAAAATCCAGCTGCTTCTTTATTTTTTGTTGTTTTTGCGTAATATTTAAAAAAAATTCCATACATTATCATTGTTAGCTGAGCAACATGCTAATCCGTTCTAACTCGATTGAAGTCAATAAGCACATTTGCAGGCACAACTTGTAGTTTACTGAAATCCATTTTAGCGACTTACATGCAGACCAGTAACCTTCAACACAAGAAACTGTGCTTTCAAGACTTATATATAAAAACAAAATTGTGTTATTCGCCATTATTGATAGTTTTCACCTGACGTCACCCCCTTAAAATAAAGCTTTGCTCCAGTGAACGCAAATTATTTTTTCACAGATTGCATTAAGTAGTAATGTAGAAAAATGCAAATATTAAAAGGTGAACACCTTATTGATAATGTATATATTGTACAGGCAAGCAGATGAAGCCAGAATATAAACGCAACAAGTAAAGTTTTTGTAGAAAACTGAAAACACTGAACCATTAAGCAGATTTCATTCATATCCGGCCTCATCTGCTTTCCTATATAAACCATGCATCATTAATATAGAAATTACTGAATTTGATATTTTTAATATTACTGTTTTTAACTATATTAAGCGTTTCTACAATGTTTTGTTGTATGAATTGTAGTAAAAGTATGAATTGGCATCAAAACACAACATCAGTGTAACTGACTCAGATTTATTATGTGAGTTGTGATATAAATTTGAAAAACTTCAGAACTGCGAACTGAAGCTGGAACTTAGATCCTCCCTGTACAGTTTCTACAGAGGCAGGTGTATACAAATGCACTAAATGTGAAGCTGACTCTCCTATAGGCGTAATGCTATTTTATGGGGCAAATGTGCTTATGTGGAGCTTTCCAAAGCGCTTTTGAGCTTCTATTTCAGTTAGTATGCTGTTTAAAAAGACAGTTCCCTATGTAGGCAAATGATAGCAGGGCAGTTCACTGGGTTTTGTAAAAAAGCCATTGCGTAACCCAGACTGATTCAGCTTGATCTTGAAGTCAGCCTGAGTCTTGTACTGAGCTGTGCTGATGAGTGCAAAAGCAGACAGGCATATAAAGAGGGAATATAACCCTGGATGATGAGAGAGCTGAGGTCAATTCCAAATTGATTTCCTTCAAGTGCTGAATTGATGCATTCCATTTGATCATGAAACTTTGCCATTGCGATTGAATATCTGCTTCAGGAGCTTGTATTAGAATTGACTACGGCATGTCGAAGCGCTCTCAAACCAGGTGTGCAATTGAGCCACGTAGCGTGTATGATCGGCTATCAGCCAATGTGCCTAACTACGTTGTCACTTGGTTTTAAAGTCATTATGTAGATATTGAGGTACTTTAAGGAGTTTAATCTAGCACTAAACCAGTGAAAGTGCAGTTTTTCTGTGTTTACCCGAGACTGAACGCCACTCTGATCTCTCGCCTTTTCTACTGATACTGCTGGTGTTGGGCACGGAAAAGCAGACATGCTACACTGAGGCAATTCCCTGTCCTCTTTCCCCGGGAGTGTGTTAAACCAAATCTAAATTGCTACTATGATTTCCTCAGCAGCCCCTGATGGAAAGCGAGTGATGTTGGTAAAGAAATGAATAAATGAGGAGTGGTTCAGCTCTGGGGCCAGTTCTCCGAGCCCTTGCCTTTCTCATGTAAATCAGAAGAACGGGAGTGGGTTAGGAGGACAATTCCCAAGCCGCCACTTGGGTGAAATGCAACTTTCCTGTGCTTTGAGAGCCCACAATGAAGAATTTATTTGGAGGATTCAGTTTTAATTTAAAAGGAGTCAGCGACTCGAGGGAACAGTCGTGGTGTATGCGTGTTCAAGACAACTAGGGCAGCCACTACTGGCTTTTCCCTATAGTGCACCACCTCCGGTCTATCTATTGTGTACATGTACGCGTATATACAGCGATACATCTGAGGGGTGGGAATTCATCAGGGTGAGGAAGTGCATCGGTTTTGGTTATTATGTTTTAAAAAATCATCTCCAGCTCCCTATGAGGCAACAAAAATGAAAAAAATTGCTCCACTAGAGGCAGTACCTTGAAATTGACAGCTGTTATCTCGCTCCAATGTGCGGCACCATCTGCTACTGATGCCAGACAACAAAAAGGGTTAATATTCTATGATGTTTTCTTTTGGCACTGCCGCCACAACCAGTCAAAGTGTTTTGTTCTGTGCCAGCAGATTGTATCAACCAATAGAATAAAATCTTCTGTTACCTGCGTACTACCGTTGGGGATGCGGTTCACTTAAAGGGTAAGAAATGCTTGGGATAGTGCCAGAAATACACCTGAAGGTGCTGAAGAAGCAATTTAGATGTCTTATTGGTTTGAAATCTTTAATGCATGTAATACGAGTTGCACAGAAAGTTATCAGCGTATCAGTGTTTAGTGTGCGCAGATATTAGAACAATGGCACACAAGCTCTCTTTTTGATAGCTTCCTGAGAGGATGGAGCCTGCTGACATTAATAGGCTTCCTGTGGCTAAATAAGCAGTGGTGAAATAACACTAAATGTCCCCAGATTGTTTGACAGACAGGGCCGGAGACTCAGAACAGCGGGTAGTTATTATACAGTGTTCTAGAGAGGGACATATTGCAGACCTCGGGTCCCACGTCTAACCCATTACAATGCAGGGAATCACTTATAGAGGGCCGAGGCCAAAGTCAAAGCCTTCAATGTGTAATCGTTTGTATACCGTCTGCTTCAAAAAAAGTCAATGCCAACCCAAATTGTGAAACTCCAAGACAAAGTTGAGCAGAACTTTTCTTTGAGCAGAAAATAACACATATGGACACTTCATTTGCCCAAAGGTTTAATGTTGACAAAAAGCTAACAAATATGTCCATAAATATGTGGTTTAGCTGGAAGACAGGCTTTTTTTAACGAGTCGCTCATTTAGCATTCTGGGGGACCGTTCACAAAATGGTCCAACATAGAAAGCGAGCGGCAGGGGGTAAATTGGAGCTCAGAGATGAATTATCATATAATCAAAATTCCAGACTGCGCCAAAACAAAATACACAACATAGAGCAAATCGCATTGCTGTTTCATTGCTCTGTTCCTCACTTTTAGATTGTAAGTTTATTTTTTTTCTCCTGTTTGTTGTATTTATTTACATATAAAATCTGAGGAGTGATTTGCACTCAGAATTGCTGTTTTTCAGTAATCACGTCAAAGTTATTGTTCTCGTAAAGCACTGTTGCTGTGCTACAGTTGAGTGGATTAAAATGCAGACAATCAACCAACAAAAGCATATTTTATAATTGTGGAGGCTAACTTCCATGTTGTGTGTATGTATGTATCAGCAAGAAATTAGATGGATATTTCTAATATTTCTATTTTTAAACACAAATTAAACCAGATTATTTTATTGTGCACGACACATTGACATTTTGCTTTAATCTTAGTTCTTTTTGTTATTCTTTGGATTAGACATAATCCGAATGTCCAGTACATCCTGAATGATGATTTGGTGTTTTTCTCTCTGATAAAGGTTGATGTACTGGTTACATTAGGTTTTAAAAAATGATCTAAAATAATTATGCATTTGCTATTCAAAAAGCATAATTATTAACCCAATCAGAAACATAATTGGTAAAAACCAATCAATCAATCAATCAATCAATCAATTAATCAATTAATCAATCGTTTTTAACAATGCGGATTGTAAGCACTGAACATTATCAAATAGGAGAATAGAGTGATGCTAATGTATAATGATGAGATTAAACTATTCATTTATGAAATGTAGAGACGGTCTCTGTAATCAAAACAATGATAATAACTAGAAATTAGGTGCCCCCAACTAAGCAAACTAGAGGCGACAGTGGGACGGAACCAAAACGCCACCCATGAGAGAATGGAGAAAAAGACCTTGGGAGAAACCAGGCATAGTTGGGGCCAGTTCTTCTCTGGCCGGACACCCAGCACTTAATTTCCAGTTTAAATTTTAAGCGCATTTAAGATTGTTATAGTGTGTGTGTGTTTGTGTTTGTGCGCATTTGGTTCCGGTGATCTGTCTACGGAGTTCATCTAGGTGTTCTGGTCTCCGATGAAGATCATCTGTTTGTGCTGATACACCATCTGATCTGGATACGGATTGAGAAACAGAATAAGAGAGAGACAGACTTAAATTACGATGTTACGAGTACATTGTGTGTTAAGGGGAGAGTTCCCGGTTCCGGCTGATCTAATTAATGAAGCATAATAATCCTTTAATGGATTTGATTAATAGATGTGTATTAGTGTGTTGTGTAAGCCAGAGTAAAAAGATGTGTCTTTAATCTAGATTTAAACTGACGAGTGTGCCTGCCTCCTGAACAGTATTAGGTAAATTGTTCCTGGAGTTTTAATAGTACAGTAAATAGGAAAAATTGGAGTAACGGCCCTAGTACTGAGCCTAGTACTGAACTACCTGCATCCAAAGCCGTATCTACAGCCCTCATATTCTGACTGTCCTCTGTTAAAATTTGGATGCGTTTCACTAGTTCTAAAACCTTCTCTGTCAGCCTAACTATATTCCTGCATTTATCACATGTGAATCCCTCATCTCCAACAGAGAGGGATAAACTATACATGTGGCATGACCTGCAAACAACAAGAGAAGGAGAAGCCATACTCACCGTGATTGATGGATTATTCACTTACCACTTTTATTTGATAAACTTGTAAAAAACAGAGTGAAACAAGAAATGAAACACAGTGAACAATAAATTAAATAGAGCGAAAAAAAAAACAAAAAAAACATTAATAGCCGCGAGTGTAAAGTGACCGGAGAC
>JAUCMT010000024.1:9704956-9717987 GCA_032357475.1 Enteromius thamalakanensis | reverse complement strand
GCATCCAAAGCCGTATCTACAGCCCTCATATTCTGACTGTCCTCTGTTAAAATTTGGATGCGTTTATCTAGTTCTAAAACCTTCTCTGTCAGCCTAACTATATTCCTGCATTTATCACATGTGAATCTCCAACAGAGAGGGATAAACTATACATGTGGCATGACCTGTAAACAACAAGAGAATGTTGAAGCCATACTCACCGTGAGTGAAACAAGAAATGAAACACAGTGAACAATAAATGAAATGGAGCAATAAAAAAATTAAAGAAAACATTAATAGCCGCGAGTGTAAAGTGACCGGAGACGCGAATGACAAGCTAACCAGCAAATGAATGCCAGTGAGCTACATTCGGTTTTTAAAAAATGAAAAATCAAATATGTTTGATATATAATATTGGAAATATGGAGTTAAGTTTTATATTATCACTTTAAACAACAGAGAGTGATAGACAGAAATACAAGCTACAGATCCGATCTACAAACACTTAACAACCTTAGGTACTGTTTCTTTAAATGAATAATTTTTTGTGCTTATTTGTGCTTGTGTTCCCTAGTCAAAAATAAATATACTAAAATGTATTTAAACGCAAATTTACATAAGGCTAAGTGTACTACAAATACTTTTAAATATTCATGTACTTAGTAAAAATACCTTGCTAAAATGTAACAACTAGTTACAATTAGTAGCCAGAATGAGAAAGCGAGGTAAAAATAGTCAAAAGCAGCAAGTAGATGTGTCCAGTGATGCTAAAAGAAGCGTTACCTTAAAACAAAACAGGATGTACGTGTTTCTAAAGAGTCTCTGTATTATATAGCTACTCTGCATTATGTGTGTAATTCGGCATTTGAAGTGTAAAATGTGGATTAGGTGCTTCTCTTCATGGCTGCAGGCTTCCGTTCTGGTGATAAAGAAAACAGCGGGGCTCTGGACGCATGGCGAGATGAGACTTGTGCGATGGTCAATAATCTATTACCACACATCGGCCTCCACAGAGTGACAAATGCCCATCACTGAAATAGGACTGCAAAGGTCAATGTTGGTCTGGTGACCTCAGTCCCAACTACAAAGACTGGAGTGGTTTTACACTTGCAGCCACAGTCTCCAGGGGCAAAGACAGACACGCACGCAAAAAAAGAGCTTAGCCTTTTGAGCCAGAATTTGGTGGAAAAATCAGTTTGCTGACACTGATCATTAATGTTTTCTGCAGATTATTCCATAGATTTATTTTTTATTTAGGGCTGTCAAATTATTAAAATCTCATGCTGATTTACTAATCAAATGAATCACAGCAAATGTTATTTTACAGAAAATCATCCAGCTGAGTATAATCCAAAGGCGTTTAGGGGCAGTTCACATTTGTGGCTTTTGTTGTCATATTTAGCTAGTTTAGTAGTGTAGTAGTGTATTTCATAACATAACATTGACCTAAATTAATTTATACACCTTGAAATGTCAAAAATGTACATGTAGGCATATGCAGAAATTAACATAATATTAGTAAATGCTGTACTGTTTATTTCATGTTATTTCATTTAGCTATTGACTTATATTAAAAAAAACTTTCTTGTAAAGCCTTTATCACAATTTCTAATCATTGTGCTTTAACTGAGCTATAATATGTCTACCTATGGCTGTTCAACGAAAAATAATTCGAATTGCTCCAATTATGACATAATTTCTTCTATCAAGTGTAAAAGAACATATTTTGAGAAATATATATATATATTTTTTGGGGGCCATACAATGGAAGACATTAGGCACCAAAACTGTTTGATTACTCAACATTCTTCTTCTTTTATGTCCACGGAAAAGTGAGAGTCACACAAGTTTGTAACAACATGAGGGGGAGTAAATGATGGAAGAATACGAATTTTTAGTGGGGACGTTTCCACAATTGACTAGTTGATTTAGGAGGAGCTGTGGTAGATTCTTGTTGAAGGGAAATCTTTAAGGCTCAGTAACAGGTAGAACATCATTCCAGGACTCTTATACCAGTCAATGTATGCCACTAATTCTAATTCACAGCCACCCAAGCGTCACCCTGCCTCATCTCCTCTAAAACACATCCACACTCACACAATTGCTTGTGTCCCCTCCAGTGCTGTTCAATAAACACTACTCAACTCAACGAAATATTTGCCAGCTAGCAATGTTGCTTGTCCAGCAAATCACAATTGTTGACAATAGTTAGCATATATTCTGTGGTAGCAGTTTATTTTACAGTCCTGTTCCCCATATATGTACTGTACTAACTTTGAACCTATCCCTACCTTACCTAAACCCATATACCTTGTATTACCCAGTACTTTCTAATGTAAATTCAACATATTATGTTTTTAGTTTGGAAAGTTAAGCTGTTCACACCAAGCACGATAATAAAATTAACAATGTCAATATATGTATCCACAGCAGTAAACATTAAAAAATAGGAATCTTTTGTAAAATGTCTTTACTGTCACTTTTGATCAATTTTATACATTCTTCCTGAATGAAATTATTAATTTGTTTCATACATACTGACACCAAACTTATGTACGCTAGTTTATCTATATGTACATAATATTAACTTTATTTTATTTGTATATTTTGGTTTCCAGTATTCCCATAAAAAGGATTATATTTTCTAAATGCATCCTTATATTCTTTAGCAACAATCTATAATTCAGCTTGTGTTTAAATGAGAATAAATGTATGTGAGATGTTCCCCAGAAACAGGATCAGAGCGTATGTAGTCAAATTAATATACATGAATATTAATCAGCTTGTTTTCTTGTCCCATACACGTGTCTGACAGATCTGGGGGCAGGTATATACAGAAATTAATCCAATGTTTCATGTTGCTTTTTTCCTTTTGCTAAAGAAAGCACCTTGAGCCAGGACTTGTACTTTGAAGTGTTGGGTCTCTGCATATTGGCATTGTGGCTTCCATGTAATAATGATAAGAATGGACGTGAGGCATTTAAGTAGCAAATCAATAGCAAATTAAATTTTTCGGCTCTGAGGCACACTTTCACAATCACGTGTAATTAGCCCTGACAGTCCATCCCGGGCTAAATTAGATTGCTGCCTCTTGTCACGTAACCCGTTTTTTAAGTCTACTTTGGAAGGGGGCACGTCAACGCTTTATGGTGCATTTCAATGCTTCGCGACAAAAAAACTGTGATGTGGCTGTGTTGTTTATCATAGCTTCCAGGCTAGAACATCTGTCCCAGTGTAGGGCAATAACCAAGAGAACATTGACATCAACTATCAGCACACTGTAGACTCTTAATTAAATGTAATCCCACTAAGCCAGCTTGTTTGCCATAGATTCTGCTTAAATTTGGTGAAATGCGTTTGTCAGAAGTATGCGCACTGCACGTCTTTGAGATTTAACGAACTGAAGAGTCAAATTGTTCTCACTGTCATCTCACACGACCCAGAATGATCACCCTAGCTCTATATTCTCAAGGAGCTCGCATTGGAAGGGCAGGTCTTGAAGACTCCACCTGAAGTAGGTTAATCAGAGAACACATGGCTCTTGCCTGGCGGTATTGGGGGAAAATGGGCTAGAACCTGATTTAGATAAAGCATGATGACCCACAGGCACTCCTATATAATGAATAGTGTGACGACAGCGTCCTCCAAAATGCACTGCTTGTTGGAGACCATTCTTCATCTTGGTACTCCATATGAATAAACAGGGTCTGTTTAATCTGTTTGTAGGGCATATGGACCCCAGACTCTACAATTGCTGAAGTGCTCATTCATTCCGTTGTTTTTTGTTTAATTATGCCTATTTAACTACATGGCTGCATGCAACTTAAATTCTTATAAGTTCTTGTAATCTTTATTCAGTCTATCCACTTGTTTTCTCTCTTGAAGGTAAAGTCGATGCTTTTTGAATTGACTGACATGGCAAACACTCTCAATAGGCTTGAAATCTGCAGACAAACCCCCTTTTAATAGACTTACACCTCATTTGGCCTCTAAAGCCCATTGAGGGGTCCCAGAGGATGGGTGAAGGCAGGTCCCCTCAGAGACCGCAGGCCGCTTCTCACTCCTCTGTAGCCGGAGTGAAAAGGGGAGAGTCCTGATTAGAGCTTGCCTCCCAGCCAGAGGAGACTACAGCAGGACAATGCCGCATTTTCCCTTTCAAAACAACAGGCCAGCCCGTCTGACCTCTGTCACCACCAATGTATGTCACTGTGAAGATGACACATGCACACACACATACAGAAACAACAGAGCAGAGGAAGGCCGCACTCGATTGTTTTTTGTATTATGTAAATGTGTTTTGTGAGTATACTCTGCACGTTTTACTTTGTATTCGCTGCATGATACACAGTGTTTGATCCATTTTTTAAAGCCTTGAACCAGAAAGTTCAAACAAGTGTGGTGTGTGTGTTATATTTAATTACTAAAGTTAATATATAGCCTATTTGTATTTTATACTTGTTCAATGTGGATCAAGTGTACATTTCTGCCATCTTTTTGTTGTTATATTTGTTATAATGTAATAACCTTACTTAAAAGCTTACTTCTGACATTGAAAAAAATGTATTGTCGAGTAAAATTTCCCAATATGCATTTTTCAAAGCAGCTTTAAGGAATGTCTCTTCTGTTTATAATTGATTTATGAATGATTTAACATGTTGGCTGGGCAATATGTATAATAGCTAGATCTAAATCCAGAGGATTATTTATATGTGGAGTTTATTATTTGGTTTAGGGTATGAAGAAAAAAATATTAGTTATTTTAATATAAATATCAGTTGGTTTTGGTCTAAAAGTCATTGAGCGTTTCTAAAAAGTATGAATTGAAATATGCTTAGTTGATTATAAGTGAATATTACAGTTGTTGAAATGTCTAATTTGAGTTCAACATTTCTGTATTTAAATTACAAGTCATTTAAGCAACAGTCTTTCATTTCACATTAACACAAGCCACATTTCAGACAAACTTTATATACTGTGATGTCTATCATTGCTATAGTAGAAAATTAGACATATTGTAGTCGCATTGGCTACCACTAATAAATTTTAATAGGAAGCAGATAGAAAATCACTTCATTTTGAATTATAATGTTGTAGCACGTCTTAAAAATAGATAGATGTCCTGCTTAAGCAGCATCCTTAACTTAAAAACAAGCAGCAAAATTGAGTTTTTAAGAACACTTTCCCCCTTACTACACTTAAGAAAACGCCTTTTTGACTCCAAATATACTTTAAAGCTGCATTTCTGTACATGTAGGAGTCTGAGGGAAATGCTTTGCCAGAAAGGCAGTGCAAGGAAAAGCCTCAGCCCGGGTTCCTCCTAAAAGCTCTTCTGTACAGATGTGCGTGGAATTCATTATCCGTGGGGTGTGCAGTATATCACCGAGCTGGGAAGAGATAGGAAATGCAGCTCTAGCGCTGCTGAAGAGGCTTTTGGGGGCTGAGAGTCTTGGAGTGACACTCTGTATTCAGCCCCCAGCAAAATATCTGATAGAACCATGAGCTTTCATCTCTACCAAACAGAATACTAATGCGTGTGCACTGTGTGGGCTTTAGCCACAGAATTCCACCTTAATAAGGTTAGAAAGGGGGTATTTGTTTAAACCGAGAACACGTGGATGAAGCAAAACAAGCAAAATAGTAATACTAAAAAAAGCATTTTATCAGACTCTACCGATGGCTCAGGCGATTGCCTCACTAACCCTGCTGATGTGCGGCAATATGGCAAGTTTCCACAAGTCAGGCCTGGGTGAAGTGGTCATTAGAAACAAACATTGTCATTTGGAATGGATCGTTACTCATCTGAGTATTGTTCTCTCGTATTAATATGGAGATGACCTTCTCAGGAGGGGGCTGGCTTTGCTTAGCCGCAAATTATGATGAATATCAATTGCTATTTATGATATGCCGCAAAATACTTATGCATCATAGTGTCATATTCAAATTGGTGCCCGTAACCTTGCGATCTCTAAAAAGTCATATGTTATGAATTTGGGTTGGTGGCATTGTTTACGCTGCATTAATCATGCAAACATGCATTTGGAAAACAAATGGCTTGTGTGTTTTTTGGAAATGATTCAAAAATGTCTGGCTCTGGTATGGCTCGCTCAATACACGGCAAGATTAAAGAAGACATGGCTGTGGAATGGCTCATATAGATGCTTTAGTTTTATTTAGATTTCCTTAAAAAAAACGGTTTTGTACTGCTAGGAACTGCTTCATGCTTTGCTGACACAAACATGTGTAAGACAAGCTGTGTGAAAGACCCATCAGCCAGCTGTAAGTATAAAATAGAGTAAAGTCTGAAAGCATGGTGAAAAATTGTCTCTTTAATCTTCCAGTTTTTTTTTTTAAGGTTTGGGATTGTTTATGATGGCTGCCTGTAAATATAAAATAGTATAAATCTGTCATAATAGTCTAAATCAGAACTCAGTACTCAGAGGCTCAGAAAGTGGAAAGAAAGTGACTCCCATAAGGTTTTGAATTTGATTATATTTTTGCCTTGATCCCTTTTTTTGAACGAATGAGTGAATGAAGATTATTATTGCTGACATTATGCATGCTGTCGATTATGGGACGACTTGACCTTAGTTACCTAGTTACCCATATTGGATGCAGGTCAGTAATTGAATACCCACGGCAGACGTGCCGTTATTTCTTAGCGAGCTCAGCTGCTGAATGAGCTGTACCGTCATTGCCGTCCAATGAATAGGTTACAGCACGTCTGAATGAAGGTTATTCTTGCCTGGGACAAATAAAAGGATGTTGGTGATTTCATGAATCATAATGAACATGTGATGTGCACATTTTTGAGAGTTTAACCAAGCACAGCCTCGGGTTCCTTTCTCTCCTTCGCTCTGAAAGGTGACATCCAATGTTCTGATAAGGCACTTAATGTACATGAAGAGCCCTTGCATAGCTCATTTATTCATTGGCTGTTTCAAAAGCATCCTTTGTCTACACTCGGGGCTTATTGTCTCCATATTAAGTGGGGTTCTGTGAAGATTTGAACAGCATCTTGACTCCCCTAAGTTGAAGTGCGGCCGAGGTTAAGTGGTCTCCGTGCTCGCAGCACCCATCTCCACTCCTGCGTGACAGCTGGGGACTAGGCCGTTGCTATGGTTATCGCTCCTTCTGTTGCATTGCTGTGCCCCAGACTGCTCATTTGAGACAGAAGCAGTCCACCACCCAGACACGAAACGCCGATCTGCAGATCCGTAAACTTCCAGACGGGCTGATTTCTTGCTGTTTGCCTCCCTCCCTTCCTCCCTCCATCTCTCTCTCTCTCTCTCTCTTTGCTTTGCTTATGGCATTTGGCTGTAACTGTACTTGCTTTGTTTTCACGCGTTTGCAACTTTTAATTGCACACAAATTAAAGCAATCGCATAAAAAATGAAAAGTCATTTTTGGAACACTAAAAGTAAATTCCATTCACTCGAGACATCCTTCCTCCAGTTTATATTGCTCTCTCTTACAGAGCACAGTATTGCAGATGGAAGCTTTCCAATTGATAGTGAGGCCACTGATCAGGAAAATTATTTCAAATAGTTTTCACCACTACCCTCCCCACAGAATTGGCCTTTGTAATGGCGCAGGAATAGTGAGCATGTTTATGGATGTTCTGTGTTTGGAATTTATTAAGATAATTGCAAATGTAGGGATATTTATCCTATACAACATTAACAATATTATTATTATTATTTTTGAATTTTTAATAAATGTGTTAATACTACTAATAATAATTACAATACTAGTATTATTATTGTTTTTTGTGCATTGTGGTTAACAACGACAGTAACAACAATCATTTTGTTTGTTTATTATTATAATTTTTTTTAATTGTTGTGGTAGTAGTATTAATAAATAATGGATTATTTAAATTGAATGTAATTTTGTAATGTAATATAATTTTAAATGGAGAAAATAATTTGGTTTGCATTTTAAAAATCTATGATACACTTAGCCTATGTGTGTTTCAGCCTATTTATTTTATTTTTAAATAGGTAGACAAGCTCACTGTGTAAAGTATAAATGTGTTTCACATTTTGCGTAATGAACACTCGTGCTGAACTCTGTACTGTGCTCTATGAATAAATGTGTAGATATTAACTGGTTGTGACAGTTTATTTCTAGAAACACTGTTATTTCACTAATGGGGGGACGAGCACATATGGTTTAATTTTTGTCAACGCTGTCAGTTTTAGCTTCAAATTAGTACATCCACCCTCTCTTTGTTAGAAACCCTGAGAGAGACGGCACTCCTTATCTCAGAATCTTCTCAAATCACAGAGGAACACAAGCAGACAAACAAAAACATTTCCTCCAGTGAGAGGCTCGTCTCTTGCAGGGCGAACATTAACAGCTCCGTATGCAGCTGTGCTTGTAATTGTGTTTTTTCTTCCGAGAGTCGTAAAGATGAACTTCAAAGACTTGGTTTAGTGCTTTCAACTAAGGAAGAACCATTCCGATCCCAAAGCGCTCTACTTTCTCAATTACAGTCAGTTCATGACTAGATACTTTTTCAGCTGATAGGTTAGATGAGGGTTACTTTGATCTCAAGTCTCAAAAGTACATTCCAAACCTGTCCCGCTGCAGACGTAAATAGACCGAGTGGACATCATTCTGGCAATTTATAGGGCTTCAGTTACCCCCGCTAGTCGTTGGCATGCCTAAACTCCGAGCCTGGCTCTTCCTGTCAGCACCTGTTTGTTGCTGGGCCAAAGTGCCTGGGCCGTGGAGCATCTGGAAGTCCCCACAGCGTTAACCTGCCTTTAGCACCTCCTCCGTCATGCTGCCGGCCGGCCTGCGTGAAGGGTAAATTCAGGCCGTGCGGCGGCGGGCCCCACCGGAGCCTCCGACCAGCAGGCTCACATTAGAGGACATTTGTTCCACAATATTGCTGCCTCCTGCTTTCCCTAGGCTGGGCTCGGCGCAGAAGGTAGAGGCAGATATTTGGGTTGTGGCCAAAGCATCTCCATAGCCACCTCGCTAGCACTGCAGGTGCTGAGCTGGGCTCCCCACTGCTAGCGCTCAGGGTCCAGAGCCCACACCGCCTGACGGAACAAATGCCGGCCGCACGCCGAATAAACTTATCTCGCTTGCATGACAACACATACCCTCGGGTTAGAGCACTGCGCTAGTTTTGCAATGCAAGCGGGGTCAGGAGCACATCTTCGGCACGAGGGGGAGAAGGAGGAGGGGTTCCTCTGCAGACAGAAGAGAGGATGAAGGATGGCGTCCTTCTTGCTTTTGTATTTGGCTCCAATATGCAGTTTTGATAAATGAGCAGATACTTGGTGTCTTTTTAAAGGAAAACTTTACTCGATATGAATATACGCTCTTTGTTTACGCCTGCATGTCTATTCAGACCTCTATGACTTTCAAATGGGGAACACAGAAGAAGATATTTAGAAAAATGTTTTTGTCTATACAATGAACATCAGTGGGGTTGGGTTGGACCCTATTGACTTTCATTGTACACTTTAAGGAAAAAGGGTACGAAGGATCAAAAGGTACAAAAAAAGATAGTAATATGCAAAAAATAAATATACAATATACTTAAATATACAAATTTGTTCCTAAAGTGTACATAAAATATCTCTTTTGATGATTAGGGGATTTTATTTTAATTTTTTTTAGATTTTTGAGTGAACTTTTTTTTTTTACTTTCTCACTCTTGTCTCACTCAAAAAGGCTTAAAAGGAAGACTATCTTTTCTACCCATAAAATGTGTGCATTAGTACCTCTAGTAGTTAGCGTGCTACTGTGAACCTTTCAGTGCCAAATACAAAGATGCCTGAGTCACAAGCACAATTTTGTACATTTTTATTGAGTGTGTACCATGAAGAGTCTTTGTTATCATGATTCCAAATTACAGTTGAGACTCCATCCTGGCAGGTTGCAGTGATTAAGTAGGTTTAATGTGAGATCAATGACTTCAGCTGAAGTATAATGGTGTTGGCATGTGTTGAGTTGAATGGCTCACTTCTTCCATGCTTTTAGAGCCCAGTAAGATCTCATCAAGATCCTGATGTAAGAGTGCCATGGGCATGATTGATCACCCCCAGCAGATTACCCCCCCCCAAGTCCCGGCCACAACCACCAGAGGCCAGCCGTGTCCGGGCGTAATGATTTGCAATGATCGTGGGTGAGGAGTTTGATGATGGATGAAGCTTTCTTAAGAGGTCAGGCGGTCAAAGGAAAAAGAGCATTGACCATACGGGGTATTGACATAGGCCGGGGAGACTGAATAGCACTGTGCCGTATGTCTTTATCATAATTAAGTGGGGATACTTAACCCTGGAATGATGTGGTTCCTCTTGTCTATTGGGAGGCACGAGCAGGCCTCCTCAGGGAAGCTCTCCCACAATAGCTGGCCATATTGTCAAATGATATGCTAATGGAGGTGACCCCTAGTTCGGAGAGGCTATTCCCACATCTATGAGGTTACTCTCATGAACCGAGCCCTCTTAATGAAGTTTAGGATGGCTTTTTATTATTTTTCATTTAGTTATTTTCTGTAATGGGAAATGAAAGCTATCAGGAAACTGTTCTAAAAAAAGTTTACTTAGCATACCTTACTTTGTGAAGTTTTTTCCTTACTTCCTTCTCTATTTTTATTTGATAAAATCATTCCAAATCCAAATCTAGAATTAAAACATTTCTTAAATGTTTTAAATTAGTACAAATTATTTATAAATTGCACAGCTGACCTTCTAATACAAATTATAATTTTTTTTAGTTGGATACATTTTTGTTCATCTGTCTAAAATATTATTGCATATGCATATATGTGTATGCATTATTATTATTATTATTTATTTTTTTGCATAATATAATTTTTTATAAAGCTACATGTTTATATACATTTTTTAAATTATATAAAATATTGGAATTATGTTTCTGCATTGCAGGCATATTTTGGAATATTTTGCCATTGTTTGTGTGTGTGTTGGTATGTATAAATATATAATTAAAAATTACATTATTATATATACAGCCATTCTTATCCTTTTTTAATCCTTGGCCATGCTTTTCCAGATGCATTGATTTTCTCAATTCATACATTATTCATTTTAGTTTCATTTCTGGTTTTTGGTTGGAAAAATCGTGCAGATAGCAGCGGATATTGATACAGTCTGACTGTGAGTTTTATGCAGCCGATGCCTAAGAAGAACCTTGGATTTGGAGGGGTCGTCGCTGGCGCACATGAGTGCATGCATCAGAGAGCAGGAGTGCTCAGCCAACTCCCCCAAAAAGCCTGTCCCTCGGTACGGGGAATTACACGACCTCTCTCAGCTCACCGTAACCTCCTCATTATACACACACCAATGAACTCGGATCATATTTTCCTGGGCAGTGGGAAAAAATGGAAATGGGAGGGAGGGTGGTGCCATGCATTTGAACAATGCTTTGCTGTTTTTTAAAATGACTCCATGGAGAAGTTCAGATCCCGTGTTGCCGCACAGACATTCCCATTTGCATTTTCTGTATTTTTGGAGTGTTTTTATGCCCCCTATTCTTAAACCACAGAGAACAGAGTAAAACCAGCTCTGATTATGCAAAGTAAAATAAAACATTTTGTCTTAAATTCAACAGCTTTAGTATTTATTTATTTATTTTTTTATATGAAACATGTCTCGAAATAATAAAAGCATATATATCCATATTTTTCATTGTACATTTAAAATAGCTTGGCAATAATCAAATAGCATATGATTATTTCTTTTTTTTTTCTTAATTATACATATAATATTATACATACTATTTATTTCAGTTTCTGAAAAGAACAGTAGGCCTATTTGGTCATTTGAGAGCAAGAAGGATCATTGTAGTGGATATTGTTTATGAGCCTCCTGTGCTGTCTCTGTCTGTGGTCTCTGTCTTTCGGTCCCTCCATTCATTTTCAAATTAACCTCCTAATAGACCTCATCTGTCCACGGAGAGCCTATTAACTAAAGATCTGTTTTCATCTGCTGGACAACTTAGGACAGGAGAGACCCCTGCCACGCAGACCTCCGCTCTCATACAGCCAGCAGCGTCAGAAACAAAAATCGAATAAAAAAAGATGTAATAAAAGGATTTCATTACATATAGTTAATTACCTCCCAGACCCGGGCCAACCCTTTCCTGGCGATAGAATTAGAAAACCTTAATTGCTTTATCACCCAGCCTGTGATTTCCAGCAATCAGGCGGCTTTCATTTAATTCGGCTGCCAGGGGACAATGGGGTGTGCTTTGCTCTTTACCTGCCCTGGAGCACAGGTGCACATGGGGTGGAGTAGGGTGAGCCCCAAACTGGCAAATTTAGTGTCTGTGAATTAATGAAAATCAACAGCGGAGTCTGACGACTGCCCCTGAGGTGCGTGTTAGTGGAGGACGCTGTGCTTGAGAAGGAGATGACTAGTGAAGGCCTGTTTCTGTGGTGGTGAGAAGGCAGGGAAAACCTCACACTGGTCGCCTGAGGATAAACCAAGGAACCGGGGGGATTCGGACAGCTAACGATATCCGAGCAATTAACACAAACCGTATGAGAAGGAGGAAACCTGACAGTCTGAGGAATGTCAGTATGATTAAAAGGCATATATTAATTAGAGACACGTAGCTTCTTTATAATAAACGGATTACCGTGTCATGTCTATGAATATGTTTTACATTTAGGTCTATTGGGAAATAGGTTCCAGCTTAAAACTGACTTCATGTCTCTGTTACTGTGGTAAATCTAGAACGTGTCTTGTTTGTATTTGCTGTTAAAACAAGTCGAAAAATGTTTGGTCACTTTTAGTGCTGTCAAATGATTAATCGGGATTAATCGCATCCAAAATAAAAAAATTTCTTTACATAGTATATTTGTTTATTTATTGTGTTTATATTAAAACACACACAAAGAGTATATATTTTGATAGTATTACATATAAATGCATTTATAAATTTTATTTTCTTATATTTAATATTATATCTAAATATATTTAATATGTAAACATGTTTTCATTAAATATATACATGCATGTGTTTGTATTTATATATTCTTAATAAATATACACAGTACATACAAA